>SNQJ01S0041228.1:0-19033 GCA_010110895.2 Picea sitchensis | reverse complement strand
AATTTTTATCCTAGTAAGTTTCCCACCAATTTTTGACATGGGGGAGAGCCTTAAGGAGTGAAAAGGTGATATTTTCTCTATCAGAAAAATTTTGGATAGAGAAATAACCTTCTAGCATATTTAACAAATTTTCCAAAGCATCCGCATTGATCTAACCTTCAAATATAGGAATATTGAAATTAACTTGTACCTTGAATGGGGAAGTGTCTCCAAAGAGACTGCTTGATGAAGGTGTTCCTGCTATTGTTGACAATCGTTGAAGGATTTGGGAAAAATTCTCCAATATCACGTTCTTCTATTGCGCAAGGGATTCCATGAGAAACAACTTGATGGGATATTCTTCTCCTTCGTATATCTTTTATTCCTCCATGGGAGGCTTCTTGGGTTGGCAAGAGTGGTTGTCCTCAAGGGAAACTAGCTCGAGACGCAACTCTCTATACCCTAACCTCATCGGGGACATGCACAAGAAACAAAAAGGAGTAGCCTACTCTGATACCACTGATCCAAATTATTTTGAGAATGAAATGAAGGAAAAGATATAACAATGAAATATATAGAGATATTAAAATAAACACAGAGATACATTAATGCACATTTTTTATTAATGAGGGAAATGTACATAAACTATAAAGTTACAGAGTGAATGATTTGCTAGAATAGTGGCATCTTATCTCCGAGAAGAGATGTGAGGGATACGATCATTCACAAGAAGATTGTTACAATGAGTCTCCAAAGGATTTTTTAACATAAATCATAAATGAGAAAAACCTAACCCTAGGAGATGAAGCGCAGAAAGACACATGGGCCCCGATGGGGTAAGTTGGTACATCAACTTCTCGGGATCATAAATTTTTCATACGATCTCCTTTTTAGGTGCATGGTAGCTCGTTGGAAAGAAATATCCAAGGAATACACATGTTTCCATCACACTGTGGCTAGAGCCTCTATTATGACTATGGTGGGCCCAGAAAACATTGTTCAGGGCCTCAAAATGACCCCGGAAGTTTAGGACCTGAAAACTAGAAAAAAACTACCAAAATGGAAATTGGTCTTTGAGCAAGTGGAATAGATGGGTGGCCATCGATATCCACATGGATCATTAGTCTAGGGTATTATGTGAAATTTTTCCTAATGTTTCAATATTGAGTACGGATCCGCAAAGGCCTAAGCCTGGACCACATGTCGATGGAATTGTAGGTTCTATCAGTGATGTTGCCTTAGATATGGTTCCACACTATATGAACTAATGATTATTCATCATCCTATGGCTAGTCAAGCTCATTATTTAACTTCTCCCCCTCTCTAGATGTTCAACGTACATGTTTTGTAGATGACTAATACAAAGGGTTACAAAAAACTCAGAGGAGAAAATAAAAAAAAGGGTAAAAAAGGAGGTGGGAATAAAAATAATAAAGCAAATAAATATGATAATATTTTTTTAGGGGAAAAGAAGGTTAAGAAGAAAGTTAAATTTCCTTGTAAGATGTGCAAGGATGATCATCTAATGCACTAATGCCCCAAACTTTAAGAGGCCCAACGTTTATTGGCACAGTAGCATCCTATTGTGCTAACCAGCCCTTTCCAACAAGGACAACACATGATTTCGGGAACTTCAAGTAGTACAGGAAATATGCAAAGCGGAAACCAGGGGGCAACCTTGCATGATAGTAATTCATCAAATGTTTATATGATGGGATAAAATATTCACCTCTTAAACGGGGCTTGTAGCTACGATAACGCTAAGTATACTTTGAAGGCAAAGGAATCCCCTGAACCAAAAAAATCCTCTACATATTATTATTGAAAAAATCTCACCAATATGGTAAGTAGATCTCCTTAAGACCTTCCTATTGATCCTAGACAAACAATGGGGCTAGACTTATATGGTTTTCCTAGACTCAATGAAATGGATTCACAATTAACTTAAGGATTGGTAGAGATAGCATACCTTTCATTGTAGGTTGTCCTTCATATATCATGTTTGATGCATATCTGAAGTTCCAGCTCCAACCTCCACAACCTCCTTCTTGCACATAAAAGAATAACAATGCCTTCCTACCTCTCTACTTAGCGTTAGTGATCTAGATTATTTTGAGAACGAAATGAAGTGGATATATAACAATGAAATATATAGAGATATTTTAATAAACACAGATATACAATAATGCACAGTTTGTATCAATGAGAGAAATGTACACAAACTATAAAGTTACAGAGAGAATGACTCACAAGAATGGTGGCAACTTATAGCTCAGAAGAGATGTGATGGCTACACTCATTCACAAGAATATGGTTACAATGAGGCTACAAAGGCCTTTTTCACATAAATAATAAATGAGAAAACCATAAACATCCAAAAACCTAACCCTAGCAGACGAAGCGCCCAAATTCATGTGGGCCCCGATGGGGTAAGTTGGTACATCAACTTCCCAGGGTCGTAACCTTTGCATACAATCTTCATTTTAGGCACATGATAGATCGTTGGAAATACCTCTTCGAGGAATACACATGTTTTTGTCACACTCTAAATAAATTCTAGACTGTGACTATGGAAGGCCCAAAAAATGTCATTTAGGGCCTCAAAACAGCCCCAAAGATTAGGACTTGAAAACTAGGAAAAAAATGCCAAAATGGAAATTGGTCTTTGAGCCAGTGGAATAGGTGGGTGGCCACCGATATCCACCTAGATCACTATTCCCCCCTTAGTAATAAATGGTATCCACTTCGTCAGGTGCCTGCATCAGATGAGGAAACTTCTTTTGAACCTGACTCCTGGTGATCCACTTTCCCTGATGAAGAAATTTCACTACTTTGATGACCCTATAGAGTTTGATTGTTTGTTGGCGGGTGTCCTTTGTATTGTTGTCCATGATCCGATCAAATGTTTCCTATTTGATGTAGGAAGGATTGATTTATGTAGGGGTCAACTGCTCGGCTGCATCTGAGGTGTCCAGGACAGGTGGAAAATATGGCCAGAGCAGTTCCACATTAAATATCGGGTGCAATCTAAGGAAAGGAGGAATACTTAATTCAAAAGAATTATCACCCACATCCTTGGTGATGGAGAAAGGCATGTATCGAAGTGTGTTGAGCTTCTCATGGGGTTTTTTGAGGTTCTCTTTCTACAAATACAACCAGACCTTATCTCCCACCGAGAAATTATGAAGTAACCGATGTTGATTGTGGTGCTGCTTGTACTTAGCATTGGATTTCTGCACAATATCATTAAAAAAAATGTGTATGTTCTAGATACGCTCAAAATATTTGGCTACCTGATCAACCTTTGTTTGATCATGGGAGGAATCTTCTTGCTCATCTACAGTGGGGAGAGCTACATCAATGGGGACCAATGGTTGGAATCCCAAGCACACCTGAAAAGGGTTGTGGCCAATAGAGATGTGGAGGGATTTATTCTAGCTATGTTAAACATAAGGAAGGCTTCCATTCCATGTGGGTGGATGTTTGGAATTATACATTTGTAGGATATGGACAATCATCATGTCAACTACACATGGTGTCATCACACTCTAGCTAAATCCTATAATGTGACTGTGTCAGGCCCAAAAAATGTTGTTTAGGGCCTCAAAACGGCCCCATAAGTTTAGGACCCAAAAACTAGGAAAAAACTACCAAAATGGAAATTGGTCTTTGAGCCAGTGGAATAGGTGGGTGGCAATTGATATCCACCTATATCAATTAGAATCCTATATATAACTTGAATCTAACATGATCTATAATGGAATAAACCAGATCTATATTATGCAAATCAATTACACAATAAAGATAGAGGGAAAAAAATGATCTATTGACTAATATGAAGGGATTACATCAAATCCATACCTTAGTGGTGATGCATCTCCTTAGCTCCTTGATCCTTTCTCCTCCTTGAATTCTTTATCAAAGTAGGCAATCTCATTCTGTCTATTCTGAATAGGATCATATCCTTTGCAATTGGACAACACAACTTTGCAAATGATTCTTTCCCCTCTTACTCAATACTTGCATTCTTTATACAGATCCTTGGAAGAATCTTGGGAGAGATTATAGATCTTCTAGAACCCAATAGAGACTCAAATTATATGAGTTCCTAGGCTCATGCCATGAATATACAACTCATCCCTCGCCTATCTCTTCGTAAATCGTCAAGTCTAAAAGGTTATAGATATTGTCTCTTATTGTAGTATAGATGACAAGCACCAATCATCACATATTGTTTCCTATAAGTTATTCAACGACCCTAAATAAAGTCCCAAATCCTAAGATAGATATGTGCTTTGGCATTCATCTTCTTCTTGATTCCCTTATAGCATGAATGATACAAAGAAAATCTCTCTATGGCATGGGGAAAACCACAACAAACGAAATGATATGCAGAAATCAACTCTAATCCCAAGTATGTTATACAAATGAAATGCTAACAAGACAAGGTCAAGATCTTGGGCGCTAAACAATGAGTTTAGAATTTCAAGGATAAAGGGATGCAGAGTCAATGTGAAGTGAAATTTCTCCATAGTATATTTTCTCTCAAAACTTGCTATAACAGATGCCCCCTAATGTGTGAGGACATAGGAGTATATGCAATGGCTGAAATACATTATAATTCCCAGAAGTGGAGTAATGGAGACTCATCTGAAAGTGCTAGTTACTCGTGAGAATATTACAATCCATAATTCCTTTGTACACATTGCTTCCAATCTGAATTACATTGCAGATCCATGTGGAAATATACCAAATAGTTGTTCATGGCCATGAATTAGGAAATACAAATTAGAAACATGCCATAGACTGTCATAGTCATGAACACGGCCCAGTGGAATCTAGTCTCAAAATCAATCCAAAGGTATATGTATACAATGGATTACAATCTGATCTCCCATGATCACTGAAGTCATATAGGTGTTGGTCCAATGAAACAAAACAACAAAATATGAATGTTTCTACTGTGAGTTGGAGGTATTATACACTATCCTCTGAAGGTTCAAGTCTACATCATGTGAATAGAGGAGTTGATTTCAAACACAATGAAAATTCATTTGATTACGGGTCATTAAGGTATATCGTTAACAAAAAAAAGATAACCTATCGATATTGAAAGTATGTATCAAGGAACTGAGTACATTCTTACAAGTGTGAATAAGGGGGTTGACATTGAACACTTGAAGAATCCATCAATCAGAAGACATTGATGTATTCCCAACTATCGATGATGGGAGAACCTACCACTGATGACTATAAGCCTCTACGTACTCATAGGACTCTAGGTCTCAATTCCATAATAGATGAGCTTAAGTCGATGGAAAGAGACCCACTGAAAGGAGAGCATTAGGGAATCTCTCATTAGTCAACATGAGGTAGAAAGAAATAGCTTGATGATTAGGAGGAGCTCGGACGAGTAATATGTTCACGAACCAACGACCCTCTGCGTCTTTCGCATGCACCAAATGCAAGTAGTGCATGAAAAATACCCTCTGAATAGTAGCCAATGAGGAATACTTTCGACAAAGGAAAGGAAACCACCAATAATTATAATGGAATCCAAGACATTGCATGAATCCCAATGTGTGACTAGCTTTCTTACCGTTGAACACAAGGAAAACCCCCCATTTAGTGACCAATGAGGATATGTCGATTGCGGGGTTCAAGGTTACCTACCCATAATGAAATTAGGACCAGGGTTTACGGTAGGACTGCAACTTCATGTGACTCTGAGACACACTGAGGGTATGGTCGACATGTAAAGTAAAGAGTTTTGAGAAATGGTCGACATAGGCTTATAGACTTCCTTTGAACAAGATCATGAGACATATGGATAACGCAGGCATCATATACTTGATGATTAAACTTCATGATGCAGGATTCATCAACAAAATTTCCATAGGGATTGGAAGAATAACTAGTCAGAAGAGTAACCAGTTCAAAGGCGACACAACTATTGTCGATATGATATAATATTATTTTCCCACCCGTCTTTATTTTTTTCATAGGCAAAGAAATGGTATGATACAAGAGAGGAAACAAGTGTTGCGAGTAATAAACTATCTCAAAATAGTGGAATATACCTATGCTCAATGCAAGGAAGTGCATGCGAGGCATGGACACCCAGGGGGATTTTCCTCTTAGGGAACAAGGTGTCAAGTTGCAAAGGATATAAACCAGGCTCTACTTGGGTAGTGATGGAAATCGTTGAGGTAAGAGGATTATAGAGAGAAAGAAGGAATCAACAATAGGCTTAATAATTCAAGCAAGAGGATGGAATGTGATTACAACTTAACTCCAAAGAATGTCATTTTTCGTAGATTTAGTCCCCTAGGCCCGAAAAAGTATAAAATAATACCCAGGAGAACTCTTCCAGCCAATGTTGACTAGAGTATTCATTTTTCGTTTGTATAATTGGTCCAAAAAAGGGTTAAACTTACACCAAATAGACATCCTTTCAAATCCATTTAGCGTGTGTGAAAGAGGCAAGTTCACTCAGCAATCTTTTCACTTTTTTTTAGAGATTCGGAAAAGAGCTTAAACAAAACCTAGG
Organism: Picea sitchensis; assembly: GCA_010110895.2. NCBI lineage: Eukaryota > Viridiplantae > Streptophyta > Pinopsida > Pinales > Pinaceae > Picea > Picea sitchensis. Next base: position 12,504 of record SNQJ01S0041228.1, on the reverse strand, counting down.
GGGAGTCCCATAGGTGAAGGTCTGAATGCTCTTGAGTAATAATATGAGGTTTGAACACAAATTCATATCAGAACAATAAGGAACTTCTGGTCCTATGGAATAACTTCTGCATGGGCACCAAATGGCACAAAGGTTCTAACTAGGGTACCCATGTTAGGTAAGCCTCTACCACTTAATAACGACACTTCTAGTAGCAGTAAGAAGGTTCTTTGTTGCTAATAAATGGGTTCATTCCTAAGGTATTTATATCACAGTCATAGGACAATGCAAGAATGAAAAATGGAGTGACAACCTATATTATATGTTAGTGAAATAAAATACATGTTGAAGGAATGAACATGTGGTATGATGCTAGAAACTACAAAAAATCCTGGACAAAACCACCAAAACCAACTCTTTCCACTATACTAGTATCCTATAAGGTCAAAAAATCAGCCCAAACTATATGAAGTGGGTAAATCATTTCTACTAATAGTAAAAGTAGACCATTTTACCATACCATTTGAGTTTTTCCACCCACATAGTGCATTTTAGGCCATTTTCCCCACGATCTTCAAGTGTCGATTGTGGGAGCTATGATCAATGGAATTAGCAATCGTCTGGACCAAGTAAGTGTCTTCCCCTCCTCTTCATTTCCAGTGGTTTAAAATTCAAATTTAATCCTCATTTTTTGAGTTTTAGAGGGTGCAATATGTAAACTAGGGTGTACGCGGGTGCTAGTTCATCGGGTTGCGTACATGCCTCCATGTACATGGGAAAACAAAATAATTCCCACATATATGCATCCCTATACAAAATTGTTAGCATGTTATCCCATGTACAAGTCCGTATACAACTTTTTGACAAAATTTAACTCGAAAAATGACTTTCCGTTGGTAGGATGGTTACTGAATAGAGGGAGAGGGAGCATGAAGAGATAGATGCAGCTACAAAAAGGGATGAAGGGGCCCAAATATCTTTAAAAATATGTGGCCTTTATATATTTTTGATTATCAAACGAATGAGGGCTCAAGTTAGGTTACTCCAGGTGCTCATAAAATATTGGAATCTAGAGACAAAGGCCTTTAATATCGATGGGAAACCATTGAGGATTGAATTGGATGACATATATTTTATCATGGGATTGTCTCATCGGGGCGAGGTAGTGAATCTCAAGTCTTGGGGGGTTGGGGGTGGTATGAACGTGGAGGATTACTTTTCCACCCACTATGTTGCAGGAACAGATAAAGTATCGAGCCAACTCCCAATAAGGAAGATCGAGAAATCGATCTTAAATATATTCGTACTTGTTCTTACACAGATCTCGGGGTTGGCCTCGTTGCACCAGGCCTCAAGGCTACTCATGTTCTATGTGGTGGAGTGTTTATGACCCACTGTTTATGAATGGTGTACCTCATTGTTGTCTAACATGAAGAGCCAGTTGACGGATTGCAAACAGGGAAGAAAGAGAAACTCCATATTTGCATCTATTCTGTGTAGTTTTTTCTTTGAGAGGGTTCTAGGCATGAGCCCTAGAGTAGAGATTATTCCACATGGACCGTGTGATCCATCCATGTCATGGTGGACCGATGTGATGAGGTGGTTAGGAGGTGGTAGGGTGCCAACCCCCTACAATGATGAGTTATTTTTCTAGTGGTGTCGACAGGTCATAGCCATTGATGACTACTCTTGTGCTGGGATCAACTACAGAGGGGATCTAGAGATTCCTTTTCCACCAGGTTCCACCTACGGTGATATTGGTAAGAAATGTTTTTATATATTTCAGTTTTTTTGTTTTTTCAAAAATAATTAAAAATGAAAATATTTTGGTATGGTATCAAGTATTAACAATTGCTTTATCATGCAAATGTAGGTCCATGATGACCATATGGATTCCCACAACATCGATAGAGGATCTAGTGAGATGAGCATGTTGGAGGAGATGTGGAGAGAGCATTGCAGAATGTGCAGGGGAACCTGTCATGATTGACACACATGATTTCTATGGTTCAAGTGGAGGATCTTCCAAAGGCTGTGTAGTGATAGGTGGTGGGTGTGCCCCATCCGTGGGTACGACTCTTCTGACATCTCACAAACATCATAGTGTTCTATCATGGTATGCATCTGGCACCACAGGCATATATTCCATGGTCATATATATACTGGCCATATATGTATTTTGAGGGTGTGAGAATTTTGTACTATGACACCATATTTTTTGAAAAGATGAAATATAAAATTTTTGGTCTTCGGCTTTACTTATATATGTTACAATGTGTACTTTCATGAATGTGTTTTATTTACTTTAGTTATGTGACAAATGCTAATACAAAAAATAATTAGAAAATGTATCGGATACATGATTAGAACTTCTAGGTATGTGATTATAAGTAAGAAAATCAAAGTATCGTTCCAAAAGTTGTACCTATAGGAATCGTCGAAGTAGAGTAGGGTCCCACACATAGTAATTGTTGTTTAACTGACATATGACTAACTGGGAGTCCAAAAGAACCTCCAAATACCAAACACCATGTGAAATGTTGTCGCCTAATAGTTCTATAATGGTGCTATACTCAGCCACATTATTTGTTGATGGCTCCAAATGGGCGCCACCTGAAGACACCAGTTGGCCCTCGGGTGAGTAAATGACCCAAGCGGTGGAAGCCATGTTCTGTGTATGATGACTAGAATTGTCTGTGAATCCTAAGTAAACTGAATACTCCGTTGGCATCTTCCAACTAAGGGAAAACTTAATAAGCAAGTCGATAACACAAAGGAAAATATGTATGTACACTAAGATACACTAGTATACAAAGTGTCATGCCCAATATTGAGGGCTCAACCATAATACCTTTTAAGGTAGAGCCTATTTTTTGTCTCATCCAGCATATTCCCTTCATAATATTCCAATTCATAGGCTCCTTTATCTAAAACCCATCGCACAATATAAGGACCATGCCACATGGGGTTGAACTTTCATGTCCTTAATGGTTCTTTGGATTGGTCATACAGGAGAACCAAGTCACCCTTAGTGCACTGTCGAGGACAGACAGACCTATCATATTGAACCTTAACACATTGTTTATTTGCTTCGATATTCGTAGAGGCATCTCGATGTTGCTAATCTAGACACTCTAGGTGCACTAGGTGTTCTCCAAGTTTGGATGTGTCGGGTAGGAGCTCAATTTCTAGTTTGAGGGAAGGGATTTCACATTCAATCAAAAGGATCAAATCCATGCCATGTACTAACTGAAAAGGAGAAAAATATGTAGAATTATTTACCAAAATTTGATATGCCCAAGGCGCAGGGTAAATCATTAGATGCCAATCATATTTACTCTAGCTGACAGTTTTTTGTAAGATGGTATTGAAAGATTTACTCACTGCCTCTACTTGTCCATTTTCTTCAAGATAATAAGGGGAATAATTACCATGCTTAAACCCCAATTTCGATGCTAACTCCTTCATCATTTCATTATGAAAGTGCCTTTCATGATCAATGAAAATCTCTTTTCGGATTTCAAACTAGAAAATAATTTGGTTGAATACGAAGAATTTTATCGTCTTACCATCAGATTTAATGGTAGGCATGGCCTCTTCCCATTTAGTGAATTAATCCATGGCCACAATAATATGTTGATTTCCCCTAGCTGAAGTTGGGTTACAGTCCATAAAATGGACCCCCCACTTGGTGAAGGGACCGACGATAATTATTGGGTGAAGAGGGGATGGATGCAAGTGCATTTTTTGAGTGAACACTTGGAAAGGGTGACACTTCTTGACCACTTCAACACAATATTTAAAAATTTACTGCCAAAAATAATTGGCTCACAAAAATGTTTGGGATTTTGTAATCCCAAATATATGACCACCACAAGCCCCATTGTGACAGTCATTGAGAACCGATTCAGATTCCTCATGAATTAAGCAATGACACAAAATATTATCTACTCCTTGGCTATACAAGATGTCGTTGATGATAAGGTATTTTTTTCTTGATGGTGTATACGTCGTTGATCATCTCTCGACAGATGTTGAGATAGCTTCAAGGTTTGAAGATAATTTAGAATGTCTCCATACCAGGGGTATGAATATGAGATAAGGAAGATATGTTCATCCACGAATGAATTGTCATGAATAATTTCCTCATACAGTCAAGGGAATTGTTGGGGTCCAGGTATGAACAATTTATTCACCCTTTTCCTACATTAATTTATCAATCCGGGTGTGTATCCTTTCAAGGCAATGCGCAAGGTATATGGAGGGGAAAGAGTACAATTCGTTTTGACCAAGGGTTTACAATTTAAGATTCAAAACATTACTGTCAACTGGATTAACTACAACTTCTGAAAGGTACTCATAAGAATCATACGTTGTAATAGCAAGCATAATCTAAGAAATAGCATTGGAAAAGCAAGCATAAACTACTAAATAGTGTACTGTAACAGCAATCATAAAACTGATAAATAACACACACAGGAACATGCAGCACCTTATCAGAAGAGCAGGCCCAACTCTCTGATCAGGGCTGCGATGGTTACAGCAAATATGAAGACAGCAAAATAGGTAATGCTTTATAAATCTGAAAAGGTTATTACAATCTCAATGGGGACATCCCCAGTTACAGGAATAAACTGTCTTTTATACATCAAAAGGGGGATCAACCTCTTTCCCCAAAACATGGTAATCGTACCCTTAAAAATATACATTAGTTGGAGTGGCACCAGTACTAGATAGACAATATCAATGAAATGCCCAAGATGGTTCAAGGATCTGTGACTCTAGTTGTGCAGCCTCCTTTGGCTTGGTCGTTGTTGTCCTCAAAATAGTTGAACAATAGATCTGTCATGGGATGTTGAGGCATTGATTCTTGTTCTCCAAAAGCTGCGGTCAAACATCATTTTAGTGTTGCGAATAGGTAAATCTCTGTGACTTCACTTCATTAATAAAATATTCCAATAAATAGGGTAGGGGTATTTACCTCACGGTTTTAGCATAGTAAACATAGGTAAATAAGTGTAAAAAGGTCAAAAAAATAATGGAAATGCGACAGAAAGATAGCCCGATTTGGTGCCCAACATCTTCGCCCAACTAGACTTCTGCATACCCTCATGTAGTTCATCGCTTCCACAGGTCTGGGTTTCGCTGACTGTGGGCTTCTTGAAAATGGGCGAGATCATATTCTTCGGCCATCTTTGTTCCTGGAACTTTAAAACCATCTGAGAGGTGGACGTCTTCCCACCAATCTTCTGGGATGATATATGCTGGAGTGTAATCTTCTACTGGCAACCAAATAGTGGGAAACTGAAACCGGAGTCCCATCCATCGAATCTCGCTTGTTCGGACACATGCCACATATCTGGGCACTCTGGGGAGCACCCATGCAAAATTTGGTGCCCCAAAAGGTTCCCTGTTCCGGACAGTTGTAGGTGTCATCATCCACCTTTTCTGACAGCAATCAAGGGCTTCTTAATTAAATGTGACTATTTTCTTAACGCAAAGATCAAGGAACCAATTTTGTGTCCTCAGCATTCTATCTCTATTCGCCTCAATTCCCAAAAAGGTGTTGTGTTTATTGAACATGGTGACTGCCCTTTCGGGTTCTCCTCTTACCATAAACGACTTTGTAACCTGATTAGATTCAAATGTGTTAAAAACCTTCTGCCAACTGATCTGGTTGAAAGTGTAAGAGGTGAGGGCCCTTAAATCAATGTCTCCCACATACGGGACTGGATTGAAATCTCCGTCCAGGTGCAGCAGATATCCATGCAGGTAAAATTCACACATCAAATGCTGAGTTGGCACGTCGTGGTGCCTCATTATTCGGAGGAATTGTACACCATTTTTTATCTTATAACTAATCTCATTTTTTATGCTTTCCATGCAGAATAGAAGAAAACGTTCATGTAAGAATAAATAATAACTGGAAGCAGGGGGGCGACATGCCATCACCTCTTGTGCCAAACTAAACATCTACTCTTTATCCATTTTCAGTTCTGCCACTTGCTTTTCCAGCTGCTCCATCTTGAGATGTTGCTTTGCATGCCTTAATTTCATGATGTCCATACGCTCCACATATTCAAAAATAGTTGTGGAGGCTCGTTCCTGCGTTCTTCTGATTTCATTTTTATACTGAGTCACAGTAGATTTCCAAGTCTACACTTTGAATGTTAAGGCATGCTCACGGTCTTCAAACAATCGCTCGACTGGGTCTGTTTGAGTAGCAGCAAAGGTTATGGCTGCCTGGTCCATCTGGGTTTCTGTTTCTACTCCTATGGTCTTGGGATTTCTAGCTTTCTGCTTGTATTTCTTCATCCACTCCTGCAATTTGTGTACCTGTTTCCTTAGTTTCCTGACCTCCATCTTAAGTCGTGTTGTCTCCTTCAATTGAAGCTGATGTTTGTGTTTGGCTGGGAGTCTTACGACCTTCTTGCCTGGCTCTTCCATTGGCTCATTCGTCAGGACTGCTTCGCTTGGTCCCTCCTCTTCGCCTACAACTAATTCCTCTTTTTGTGGGCTCACCGTGACCAGTGGTATCCCTGTGAGATGCTCTCTTGCTAGTGTATCTATTTGAGTATTTTCCACCTCGCACAGTTGTGGCTTTTGTGATAGAATTGGAGGAACGACGAGATCCTCTTCTGAACGCCGAAGGGAACAAGTTCACCTTGCTCCTTTTGGAATAAATGAGAAAAAAGAGAATTGGCGGGGATCTTCAATATTTGGTTCTGAGGTCGACGCTGGTTATTGTGGTTCAGCGCCAACCTCATGCCCTAGTTCTCCCAACACTTCTTCCATGGGCTCTATGGTCGGGGTGGTCACAACCTCTTCTTCATTCTGGTTATCCTCCTCCATCGATACCATGGTGACAGGAGGTTCTTGTGGGGTACCCTCGGTCACAATATCGATCAATTCACCTGCTCCTGTCTTTTGTGACCTTGCTTCTGTGGTTGTCATGCTATCACATTGTTCTGCTAATTCCACAGGCGAGACTGGTTCTTGTGGGGCAGCCTCGGTTGTGGTACTAGTGGGCCTTTCTGTGTCAACTTCCACATCTTCCATTGATTCCATGTTTTCGGCTTGATCTTGAGGAGAAGCCTCTTCTTCAAACACTTCATCTTCCATTTCCATCTCTTCCGGTTCCTCCTGGTCAACATAGTCATCTTCACCTGCATTTTCCTCCTCCGCGGCTTCTTGTTCATCTTCCTTAGTAGCCACAGTGGCTGCTACTTCTTCCTCTGTGGAGTCTCGAAACAGTTCCCACGGAATCAAGATTTGTCTGATGGCATTCATTACTAACATCTGAACCAGCCCATGGTGGGTGATTGTCGCCAATACCTGTCGCGACTCCTGAGCCGAATGTGCCATTAGGTGAAGGCTTCTCAATAAGAAATAAGGCATATTTAGTGAGAAAGCCTCTACTTGGGGAAATTGTAGGTGAGTTAGTATTCAAAGATGGTATTTGAATATGGTGGAGTATCTTCCTTCGCAAGTCATATATCTCATGACGAATTCAGCTACCTCCTTCCATGGATACGGCAGCAAATTTCGGTTATATCCTCGACCCTTCTGCACAATGCTTTCTCCTGCCTGTAAAAGGCTTCGGGAAACTTTGGAAGGACAAACCTTCTTGAAAACCATCATTGTCCGATTTGAGGGAGTCCACTGAATTCTGTGATGGCTTCCTCTGTCACGGGAATTTCAATTCCGCAGACCCGAGAGCTTCCTTCTCTCAAGTTGAGTGTGAATTCCATCGCGATTTCTTCTTTCGACCCTTTCAATCTGTCAAAGTAGAAATTCCATCCCGCGTTCTCAAAGACCTGCCATACCTCCTGATTGTTCTAAACTCTCGTTGTATCTTCAGGTTCATGCCGCACAGATCATCCACCCATTGCTGCAGACGCGGAGTCAACATGACGAATGCAGTTAGCTAGTAGGGGAAAATGACAGGGCTCCAAAACCGTTGGCAACTGAAATAACGTCATATCACTTTTGGGGGCGGCAATTGAAACAGCGCTAGTATGCTTAGAAATGATGACAGATTATGGTGGTACTGTCAGAAATTTAATGCAGCGTGTTGGGGAGGTGATCGATTATGATTCTGCGCATACGAGTACGCATTTGACATATCGAGTTATGATTACGGAATATCGAAATCATTAGATTTTGTTTGATGAGGATCGTGTGTCATAAAAAAAAATCGTGGTATGCCATCATTTGTTATGAAGGTTCCCCCCCCGCCAACTTATGATGTCTTTTTGGAATATTTTAATTAAATCCATAAATTCAGCGGAGACGTACCTGGGGACCTACCTTATGGTGGGGTAGCAGCAAAGGTCTGACAAACTAACAACAACAGGATGTGACGGAAGCAAGGAGTAACGGTAATAGTGAGTATAAGCAACGATAAAAGAACAACAACGGTGGCGTAGCAGAGTAACAGCACCGGTGGAGTAACGGTAGTTGTGGAGTAACGGCACCGGCAGAGTAACGACAATTGTGGAGTAACGGCACCGACGGAGTAATGGCAGTTGCGGAGTAAGAGCACCGACAGAGTAACGACAGTTGCGGAGTAACAACACTTCATGAAGTAATTAGTGTACACTAGTGGAGTAACAACAATGTCTTTATAGCAATACTGGTGGAGTAACAGCGCCGAGTAAAATGGTGGAGTATCTATGTATGTATGTATGTATGTATGTATGTATGTATGTATTTATTTTTAGGTGGAGTGAGTGTCCTTCATTCCAACAATCATTAAATCAGATGAGTTAGAGAGGTGTTTGACAAAGGCATTTCTAGAGGCCGGACGATTGTATAGTTTTAGACGGTGTCCATTTACTAAGAACAAGGTATGATTCTCATCTATTGTAATTAATCTAACCGTTCCATTGTCGAACATTGCATCCACTTGGTATGGCCCCATCTAGCGAGTGAAAATATTGCCTTTGAAATCCTTAAATCGGGAATCGTAAAGTAATGCCCAATCTCCCACATGAAACACCTTACTTTTGATAAATTTATCATGCCACTTCATTCTCTGTTGTTGAACAGCAGTGGTCTTCTGGACAGCTATTAACTGAATCTCGTCTAACTCATTCAGTTGTTCCAATCGGTGTTTCTGTGCTTCTGATGGGTCTAAGCCTACTTCTAGAGCTGTCCTTAGTGTACTGATCTCAAATTCCACTGGAAACAAGGGGACTTTCCCATAGACTAATTCAAATGGTGAAAACCAAATTTTGTTTCACCATGTTGTTCTGTACGCCCATAAAGCTTCTGGAAGTTTCTGTGCCCAGTCCCGGCAATGACTTGCTACTGTCTTTGTCAAGATATTTTCCAATACCTTGTTGTGCTTTCTACTTGCCCATTCGCCTAGGGGTGATAGGGGGTTGTCACTCTATGCTTGACTCCATATTTATGCATCAGCTTTCCTATCATGTGAGATGTGAACTGTGCTCCTCCATCTGACAAAATTTCCCTTGGAGTATCATATCGAGCAAAAATTTCTTCAAAAAGAAAGTCTGTGACTACTTGTTCTGTTGCTCTTGTGACCGCTCTAGCTTCCACCCATTTAGTTACATAATCAGTGCAGACTAGGATGTAAGCCTTCTGATGAGAAGGTGGGTTGAAGGGTCCAACAAAATCAATGGTCCATTTCTCAAATGGTTCAAGCACTATCTGGGGTTGTAGAGGCATTTCATCTGCTTTCCCAGGTTGTCCCATCCGTTGGCAGCTATCACACCTTCGGACATAGTCTCGGGCATCACGAAAGATGGAGGGCCAGTAATATCCCATTTGCAACACTTTGTGACATGTTCTTTTATCTACAAAATGTCCTCCACAGGGTCCATCATGTGCAACCTTCAGTATCTCATAGATATTATTTTCTGCCACACAACGCCAAATCTGTTGGTCATCCCTTGTATGAAAGAGATATCCTACCATCCATGAATATTGGGTACTCTGGTGAATAATCTTCCTTTTCTCTTTATATGACAGATGTCGAGGTACCTTCCCTGAAGCAAGATAATTAGCAATATCTGCATACCACAGAGTGTTAGCAGATACTGCAAAAAGATGTTCATCTGGGAAATTGTCTTCAATTGGTGTATCCTTAACCTCATGTTCTATCCTAGATAAGAAATTTGCAACCACATTGTCCTTCCCTGGTTTATCTACTATCGTGATATCAAATTACTGTAGTAGCAAGAGCCATCTTGTGATACGACCATGGGTAACAAGTTTATTCATTAATTACCTAATAGTTGCGTGATCAGTATGCCCAAAGGTAGGATACCTAGTAATGTAGTGCTGGAATTTGTTGATGGCGTAAATGAAAGCAAGAAATTCTTTCTCAGTCAGTGTGTAGTTTAATTCAGCCGGGGCCAAATTCTTACTAACATAGTAAACTGCATATGGTATTTTGTCCTCTTGCTATCCTAATACTACACCAACCATTGTTTGGGAAGCATCTGTATGAATATGAAAAGGTAATTCCCAGTATGGCCCTATAAGGATTGGAGCGCTACAGACCAATTCCTTAATTCTCATAAAGGCTACATCACAGTCCTCTGTCCACACAAAATATGAATCTTTTGTTAGCAATTGAAAAAGTGGATGTGCTACCTTAGCAAAATTTTCTATAAAACGCCTATAATAGCTAGCACAACCAATAAAACTGCATACCGACATGGGCATTTTGGGTGTCGGGAAATGCTGAATTACCTTTGTCTTTGATGGGTCCATCCGAATTCCTTCAGTTGAGAGAAAATTTCCCAGAACAATTCCTTCTTCCATCATCATATGAAATTTTTTCGTACTCAATGAGACACGTGCTTGTATACACCTTTCGACAACTTTTTCTAAATTTTTTAGCCCTTCAAGAAATGAATCACCATATGGAGTAAAGTCATCCATGTAAATTTCAACACTATTATCTATCAAATCAGAGAAGATTCCCAAAATTGCCCTCTGGAACGTTGAAAGAGCATTACACAGGCCAAAAGGAAGGACCCAGTATGTGAATGTTCCCCAAGGGCATGTGAAAGTGGTTTTATCTTGATCTTTAGGAGCTATCTGAATCTGGTTATACCCACTAAACCCATATAGGAAGGAAAAAAACTTTTTTCCAGCCAATGTGTCCAGAACTTGATCAATAAATGGTAAAGGGAAATGATCTTTTTGTGTTCCTTTATTTAATTCTCGATAATCCACGCATATTCTCCATTTACCACTTTTCTTAGGGACCATTACTAATGGAGAGACCCATTGGCTATCTGAGATGGGGTAAATAAAACCTACATCTAGTAATTTCTGAAGTTCTTCTTTCACGATATTTTTCAGTGCGGGGTTCATACTTCTCTGAGGTTGTCTCATAGGATGACAATCCTCCTTAATATATATATGATGGGTGCATGACTTAGCAGGGATCCCCTTCATATCTGTATAATCCCAAGTGAAGGCCTCTTTGTGTTTCCAAAGGACATCCACAAGTTGCTTCTTCTGAGGTTCTGACAGGGTTGGATTAATATTCAGGGTTTTTCCTGGTTCTAGTTCTAGTGGAACACTTTCACTGGGTGCATCAACAAGTAGTTTCTCTAATCCTTATGTTGTTTCAATTGTTTCCTGAGTCTCACAGCTTAAGATAGATTCTAGGAATTATTGATTTGTTTTAGAAATGGAGCAAGGGTCGTCCATAAAAGAGGTAAGTACATCATCTTCCGATTCTATTTTCAACTAAAGGGCTTGTTCAATAGTGAGAACTGGCCTCAATTCCTCATTTTCTGTTTCAGACTCTTTCCCAGGTAAAATTTTCTTGCTTCCTACTAGTTTTATGGATGGGTTTGGTTTTGTGGTGGGTATAACACCAAGTTATTAATGTTGTGCCCATTGGAAATAACCATGTGCCCTGATCGGCACCCAATGCAAGCATTTGCAGTAGCCATCCATGGTCTACCCAAGATCAAAGGATGGCCGCCCACCGAAGATTGCATTTGTAAGACCAGAAAATCTACAGGATAGTGCCATGAATCTACTGAAATTGTTACATCTTCCAACTTTCCTACATGTTTGACTGTGGATCGGTCTGCCAATTCCAATACTGTAGGTGTATGTTTCAAGTTACGAAGACCTAATGTATGCATGGTTTTAGTGGTGATGACGTTGATGGCAACACCCAGGTCTACTAGTACATTCAGAATCTGTACCCCATTAATCTGTACTGTCATAATTGGGTTCCCCGGATCTCCATACTTTTCAGGCATTGACTTTCCTGTCATGAAATCTGATCATTTTCCCATAACATGAATGGTAAGGGGGTCTTTGGATTTCTTTGCAGATTTTTTTGAACAGTATTCCCTAAGAGTCTTTTCATATATTGGCACATCCTCCATCGCTTGTAACAAGGGAATTTTAACAAATAAATTCTACAGTTATCCTAATAAATCAAATTCATCTTAAGGGCTTGATTTACTCAAAGTTAGTCTCTCTGGGTAAGGTGGTTCAGATTGATGTTGTTTTATAGGAGAT
>SNQJ01S0041227.1:36291-58595 GCA_010110895.2 Picea sitchensis | reverse complement strand
AGTTCCGGCAACTGCGTCTGGATTTTTCCTTGCTGTCAAGGTTCGGTTTTATAGTTAAGAAATTGTTGGGGTTAGGTTTACTACCTATTGGCCCTCGATGAATAGCTTCTTCCTGTTGCACGCCTCGGGTGGCTGGTGAATGGGCCTGCGGGGCGGGGTTACCAAGGTGTTGTTAAATTATTGCTGGCGTTTTTTTTTTAAAAAACTGTTGGCGTGTTCCTCCACGGTGGTGTTCCAACTTGTGACTAAGGGAAAATTGGGCAGTGGGGTTCCTATCCTTATGGCAGGAGGCAATTTATGGTAGGGGGCCATTGTTTTTCCCTACCGTGGGAGAATTCCTTGCTGGCCTTTCGTTCTTTTTATCTCTGCGCGCCTGTTCTCAAGCCCAGACCTCATACCGTTTCTTTATTTTATTCTAGGCACTGACATGACCCGTACTGCGTTCTCATCCAGGTCGGGGCAGTGATATTGCAAGACTGCGTCCTTAGCTGGGCGAGCACTTTTACTGAACACCGTTGCTATCCTTTCGCTTGACTGCATGTGAAAAAAAAAGGAGGAATCAAGTTTCTCAAAGAAAATTATTCCTATTGTATTTATGAAATTATTGCTTCTCTAAGTTTTAGTAGGTATTTAGCTGTGTTATTTCTTCTACTAAAGGCTATCCGGGCAAGCCTGGATATTGTAACGCCCTTACCGGGTCGGCACTTTACCAAACACCGCCGCGTATCCTTTCGCTTTGACCGTGATGTGAAGGGAGGAATCAAGTTTCTCAAAGAAAATTATTCCTATTGTATTTTATGAAATTAATGCTTCTCTAAGTTTTAGTAGGTATTTAGCTGTGTTATTTCTTCTACTAAAAACGTGAATGGTGCGTGCAAGGGACCACCGTATTAAATGCCAACGAAACTCTTTTCTTATCAGAATCGGGTTTAACTCCATTACTAATACCCTCATTCCCTTTACCCGTGTGAACACTACATGCGATAGGTAAAAGAAAACTAATTAAAAACAACCCTAACTGACGAAGTGAAAAGGGAAGGGGCATTGTGTTTCATAGTTTTTACCCGTTCGGGGACATTATTAAGGAGTTTAAAACCCACAAATGGGATTTTGGAATTTAATCACCGATTTTAAAAAAACGCTTAGTGGCGGGTGCTGGCGCTAGAAAGGGTTTAAAATTTAGAATCTGACCCCCAGCTTTTCCGTATCAACTCACCTCTTGTTGCAGATTGGTATACCAATGTCAGGATATCTATATACCGTAGATTCTGAACCCAAGAACCCCAAGATAAATTTCAGTCAAGGCCCGACGTGTAGCAATTAGATGATGGTGCGTGCTTTGCTGTAGAATTTGATGACAGGTGGTGCAGCTCCTGTCATCGAATTCTACAGCAAGCACGCACCATCATCTAATAGAAGGGAGGTTGACCTTAGGGTATTGTCTTATATTAAAAACGCATTGATGTTAGTTGGTTGGTGACGTCATTTTAGCTTTTATGGAATTATTTGGCCATTTAGAAAAATCCCTATATTGCAATTTATAATGATGCTAGCTTTCAGAATAATGATGTATGCTTAGGGTAATGAATGCATTAATTAATATAGGTTATGATAACGATTACGGAATAAACGTTCAAGCTGATAGCCTTGACATACTAGGACTGTATGGGCATTGTTAAATGTTTAAGATATTGTCAAATAAGAATGTAATGGTAAGGTGGATAGTTGTCAGCTGTCATTCTAAACCTTTAACCGGTATTATAAGATTTCCTTTGTAAAATGATGGTGCGTACCGCATCTTCAATTAATGATTCCTATAGTTATGGTGATTATCTCCGCCATTGACAATTTAATGGTTATCCTGATTTAGTATCTTTATTAATAGTGAATTAATGTCTTTATTAATATTTAAAATTTCAGTATTTTAGGAATGTTCTTAAAGTTTATGAATGATTGTCATTACAATTAAGCAATTTAGTAATTTCAAGATTGTCATTAAATTTATGAATATGATAGATTAGCATTTTAGATTGCTATTTACATTATGATGTTCTAAGTGTTACTCTAGTTATGATAACACTTATGAGTATGTTAAGGTTTAGTAGATAAGGTTGCCATATAAATATATGACGCTCTAGGGTTACTTCTAGTTAATTAAATAATGACCTTAAAAATTGTATTGGTTTTCTGATATATTCACATATGATGACAATTTTATTGTGGTAGGTTTGAAAGAAAATATGCATACCAATGTCAGCGCGGAAATTTCAGTCTCCTATTGTACCGTTGATATCAAATTCGTAAATATCTCTACCTTATAAGCCAGATTGAAAATGGGAGTGTTCGTGGTTATTCCCCGTTAATAGTGTTATTGAATTTTAGAAATGAAATGTTAGGGTTTCTTAATATGGCGTTAATAAAAGCTCATGATGTTGATAAGACCAATCGATGGTTCCGAATTCTGCGACAATCGCTTTACTCGAGTTAGCTTGAATGAGAAATCGCTGGAGTCCGGTTTTATGGTTGGGCATTCGCTGTCGAAGTCCTTTAGTCACGCTGCCTTCCTCGTAAGGGGCTTGTAGGAAATCTTTGTTCTTCTTATTTATGTCGCGACCGATTGTGATCTACTGGTTGCTTGGTTGGCCGGGTGGTTACGGGATGTAGACACCTCCATGTCGAACAGCCACAGCCCCGGTGACCTTTAAAGGAAATGGGTTAAGGACGAAGCGGGGAAACCGCTTGCGCTGATTATGTATGTGTCTTGGAGGTCCTAACCTGTAGGGTAGGATCGTAGTCACCGCTTGTAGTGGTCGCGGGCTTTACCTTGTTCGCAAATGTTGCGCAGCAACCTTGCCTATATCGAGTTGCGACGCCGTATGCCTTTGTCTACTTGCACAACACCGTATCACTTCTGTTGAATATCAAGGGCGCATATAGAGTTAAGTGTGTTTTTATTTCTAATAATCGCCATTACACCGCATTGGTCAATAAAAAGTTGAAAAAAATTTGCACCTATCACTAGAATGGTTGTCGCATGCCTCTCATTATGGTGGTCGGGATGGGTAACGCAATCACCGATTTGATTCACTACACGGTTTCCATGACATGATGGTATTGATTGTTCGGTTGCTGATTGAGCTGCTTATCTATGTGCAGGTAATCATGGTTGGATCACGCGGAGGCGCATCTACCTGGTGTTAGAGGAGGCGACGTCGCCATGATCCACCAGGCCCAACTCCCCGGAGAGGGCGTAGAAAGGTGTCCGGACAATGAGAAGATCGCAGCTGGGCCGATGTTGTGGTGGGGATGATGAGATCCTTCCATATTGTCCAGGCGTACCGATCAGCGTGATTAGATGAGGAGGCCGTATTACTGCACCGGCAGGTTCACTGCACCCGGCCAAGCATCGGGTGTTGATAATCGCTAACCGGTGAAGGTGGTGAAATTTGCCCTGGATGGTAGCCGCCGAGGTATGAGCACATACATGTGCTTCGCGACCGCTACCATAATTCAACATGAAGGTCCGCATATGCGTCTTCCACCAAAGGGGAGCGCCGCTTCTGTGGTGGAAGACACCGCCGCAATAAACACATGGTACGCTGAAGACGGTCAGTTGGGATTGCTCGAGAACGGTTCCGGCAAGAGATTCTAGAATTCACCAATGAAGCCCCAACGCTACACGCATGAGGTCGCATGCTGCCCGGCACGAAAGGCACGCTTTAAGAGTCGTCCGGCGTTTCTCCTCGCGATCCGGAACACCTCCAGAAGCCTGCTAACAAATTGCATTTGCCTTTAACGCAGCCTTTGCGCTGGGCGTTAGATTCGATGCCCTTCAAACCTTGCACGCCGGCCCAAAAGGCCATTCATAGCGCAGGAGGAGCTATCGGGGGTCGCACTGTGATCCCGCCGACCGCAGACAAGCCCTATTCCGGCGGTAATACCGCGCAGCAGACGTAGACATAATGACGCGATATCGCGTGGGTTTCCAGAGGGGGTCCACGCTCACTACACCCCACGCATCACGGGCCATTTTAGACCTACCGAACATAAAGAAGCAGCTGGCCGCCCGCCAGTTAGGAGTTTCCAGGACCCGTTTAACGGTAATCGGTTTCACGGCCATTCTTTTCTACCGTGATCAAATCGGGTCGGGTTAGTGTTGAGGTTTCACCACCGCCATTGTCCTATGCTGGAGAGGGCCGAAATAACCGGACGTACGACCAGCTGGGAGATATGAAAAAGGCCCAGGGATTCGCAAGTAAGAATAACCGTGCGTAAGCACCAAATTACTGGTCGAGATCGACAAAATACCGACCCTTTTATAATTTTGATAACGATTACCGGTAGTTTTATTTCTGGTGCGTTACCGAAATAGCGATCAACAATAAGGTAAAGGCAATGAACAGACGGTTTAGCTTCGTAGATGGCTTCGGGAGCCAAACGTGTTGTTCGAGGAAAGGTTTCACGCGTCGCTAACTGGAGAGAGTTTGCCAATGGTGGTCAACTTATCGGCCACGCATCTTAGATCTTATGACGCTAGGATCGCATGGATTGGTTGAACGCCGAGGCTTATAATTTCAACCGTAGCACAAAACGGTTGAGCTAATGGTATGATGAAGGCGTAGACGCTGATGTAGGACGAACCGGTATCCTCGAGGTTCGCTCTCTTTACGCTACGAAGAGTATGCTATAAAAGAGATTTGCATACTTGCGCCATTGAAAAGGAGAAGCGTATATGTTCAGAACACCTTCCTATGGTGAAGGAGTTTGCAAGTAACGATTCTGAAGATGCCTGGAATGCCGCTTTAAAGAAGAATTCAAATTTACTATATAGACTGCAAACTGGATCAACCGAGTACAGAACGCCTATCGAATTTCGCGCGTCAATTCCGAGTTGCAAGATAAAATGCAAATCGAGGGAGTTGTTGCCGGATCCGACCGGATATCGCTTCAGTGTAAATACCTCATGGTAATCTGCCATTTTAATTCGAAGAAGGACGGTCGCGAGGCTTTGCATTGATCACAATTAATTGAACAAGGCTACGCATCATGAATCGCAATTCTTTATCAGAATTGATCGACCGGTTTCGACGATGAAGGGTGCTTATCAGCACCTCCAAGATCGACGCATGCATCGGTATCACCAGCCAGGGATCAGGGAGGATGACAGCCCTAAGACCGCTTTTAAGACGAGATTTGGACATTGCCAATTTATTGTTTTACCTTTGGATCGACAAAACGCCTGTAAGTCTGCTATTTCCATAGTCCAAAATCTGGCGAATAGTTGGACGAACTTGTCCAATTATTCATCGACGATATTTTGATTACTCTCATACAAGGGAGGATCATGACGAGCACTTTACGCTATAATATAGCAGTCATGGAAAGCAACAAATTCTATAGAAGCTAGTCCACGCTCTTTTTATCAATCCAGATTCACTACTTAGGGCATGCAATATCCGACGAAGGTAATGCTGGATCCGCTAAGGTTGAGGCTATCGCCGAATGGCCTACGAATTTTAATGTCGGCGCGTAGTTTTATGGCTATTGGGCTTAGCAGATACAATCACCTGGCTTATCGTATGATTTTCAAAGATAGCAGTCCCATCAATGAAAGGTTGCGTAAGAACAAAAAGTTTGTTTGGACAGCGAAATACGCGGAAGCATTTAGGAGTCTTAAAGAGTTGTTGACAACAAAACCAATACTAAAATTCCCCAACATAGAAAAATAATTCTTGGTATGAACAAATGCATCCAAGAAAGTTTTAGGCATATTTTTGATGCAATACGATTGAGTGATCACTTACATATAGAGAAAATTGAGAAGGCATGAGGAGAACTACCGACGTGACTTGGAGTTATTAGCCATTATGCCTTTAAAGGTATGGAGAGACACTACCGGGTTGGACGGAAATTTGAATTAAAGATTGATCATCGTGGATTACAACACATTTCATCGCCAGCTTTACCTAAACGCCGACAACCGCTGGTCGGAATCAAGAAGCGAAACGACTTCAGAGATTACTTTCTACATAAAGGAACAAAGGAACGCAGGCGTGACGTTTCTTTGAGCCCGGAGGCCACTTATCTTTCCTGCGGCGTTCTTCGCTGCATCTAATCTACGCGGAGAATATTCCTCATGGACGCATGACCGGTACAAAGAAGTCGAGGATTTTATTGGACAAAACACTCTGATGGTCCAATGATTTGAGGGATTTACCTTTGACGACGGTGGTTTATTGAGATTTAGAGGTCGATTTAATGCGCATCACCAACGGTAGAGGATGTTAGATCCTGCTTTGAAATAGAGCGTTTCATACGTTGGCTCACCCGGTGAGTCACTGACGAGCAATCTTTTCCCTTTTCTTTTGGAAGGGAATGAAGATCGACATAGTCAACTTTGCGGCTTTGTCTAGAGTGTCAGCAAGTAAAAGGCTGAACATAGACATCCAAGTGGATTGCAGCCAGCAACCACATGCCATTCCGTAATTGAAATGGGAGGTCATTTCATGGATTTTATTGTTGATTGCCACTGACTTGCATACCACTTCAGATTTTGTAGTGCGACACTCAATTTTCCAAGGGTGCTCACTTTATCTCGGCGTATCGGACGTATCGCACCGACATAGCAAGAGTTTCACCGCGAGATTGTGAGGTCGTACCATGGCTCTGTGATTATATCCCATCGAGGGATCGCGTTTCATCGATTGATTTGATCACAAGTTTCCAAGAGGCCTGGGAACCCAACTTAATTTTAGTACTGCGTATCACCCGGAGGCAGATGGGAAGACCGAAAGAAATAATCAAATTTTGGAAGATATGTTGCTTATGTATGTGTTGGACCAACAGAAGCGTTGGGAGAATTCTTGCCTCTAGTAGAGTTCGCTTATATCATCAATACGTGAAAGCACCATTAAGATGGCGCTTTGCTTTTTACTTTACACTATGTCTGGACTGAAGTTAGATCACTGATGGTCCGGTGGGACCAGAAGCGATCCAAGTGATGGAAGAGCAAATGCAAACCCATAAGACGAGGATTAAAGAAGCCAGGATCGACAGAAGAGTTATGCCGACACGCACTGTGTCGACTGTAGTTATGATTTGGTGATCGAGTATTTTTGCGGTTGAAACTGCATAAGATTTTGATTAAGTTTGGAAGGGGTGATAAAATTTCTCCTAGGTTTGTGGTACCCTTCGAGATTGTGGAGAAAGGGGCCGGCACCCATCTTCCGGCCTGCCCGATTCTTTTGAGGCGATGCAATTTATTGCTCTTTTCATGTATCCTGCTTGAGACATTAGCGTTAGCGCATCCACGACGCGATACTGACGTGAGTTCCTGCGGTGTGCTCCATCGTTCTTCACTGCACCGGCATTCTGATCATCGCTGCCCTACGCCACGCATCGCCGAACGGTAGATCAAAGTCAAGGTCCAGCAGTACGCCGCATCCATATTGTTCTGCTGCTTCCATTTTTGTTTGATACCGACTCACGATACCGCGTATGGCGATTTTATGGCGTTTATCGATATTTATGTTCCAGAACTTCCGGGATCTGCTTAGACCAAGAGAAAGTGTATAACATCCTCGGCCTCGCGCATTATTACCAAACTTATTCTGAGGACACTTGCTCACAAGCGATATAGACTTTTCTGATGTTAAAACAATTATACTTGATATGATGCGTTATGATAGACGAAACGATGTTTTACTATTTGATGTACAAAGGTGCTATTGACATAGTTTTATTGAGTGTGCAGGGTTCGGACCTTGAGGATGCGGAGTAATGCAGGTTCCCCGACTCCGATTGAGTCGGAGTGGCATTTGAGTCGTCATTTATGATGATATTGTTTCGCTGATGATGTACTATTGATTATAAGATATGTTGCTGACATGATCTGAAATGATGGTTAATGATGCTGCTTGGCTCAATTCGCTCACATATGGAGTGGGCAAAATACCAGAGATCCGCTGAGAAAGTGGACAAATAGCCCCGCCATTACCACTAGGCCTGCCGTACCGAATCAGTAGGTTAACGCATCACCTGTAGCTCGGAAGGGATCCACGATGTCGCTAGGGCAGATCGGGCGAAGTCGCCACGATGATTTGGTATGCGTGGCCATGTGGGCCTTATTCCTGTATATTTTCCCCTTAGCCCCCATTAAGATTCAATTGAACGGGAGTGTTGACCTGTGGGTTTTAGAGTCTTACCAATCGGCCAAGCCAGTGGCACCTTGGAGCACTGGTGTGTCTTGAAGGCACGCCGCTACATAGAGGCTTATCGAGGCGAAAGTGGCACCTTTGGAGACGTAGTGCATCCCATAAACACCGCCACATGAGAACGATCTTGAGACAACCTAGTTGACCGTAAAACCTTAGCACCTGATAAATTTTACAACCGTCTTCCCTAATTAAATTGTCTCCTTGCTCAAATCAACTCATAGAATAAAACATCCCTAAAATAGACTTCTATTTTGGCCCTAAGAAAGATCCTCCAAAAATAAAACCTAGTGCTTAAACTAACACCCACCTAGAGTCAAATTAAAGAGGGTAAAAGAATGATGGGTAAATTTAAGTAAAACACATGGTACTTAATTTATAAAGGAGACCAAAAAAAGAAGGGAAATTTAATTTAAAGGAGGTGAGTATTAAAAACAAAGTTTTAAATCAATAAATAAATAATTCATAAATAAATAAATGTAACTCTTATTAAAAGGAATTTTGAGAGAATTTATCATTGAGGGTTTTGAATAAAACTTTATTATAATAATAATAGATGAAGCGGAGAAATAAAAAAAAAAGGAAAAAAGATAAATAATTAATATCCAAAGCATGTCGAAAACCGCAAGCGTTCCGTGGACTCGCGACATTGGGGAAAAGCCAAGAATCTCTACTTAGTACCAATTTCAAACCCCATTTATGGAAAGAGAATAAAAGCAAAGTGAGGGAATCTAGGAACCATAGGAGACGGTATGAGAGATTTTGGGTGGAGGAAATTTAGATTTTTGGACCAATAGAAATTAATTATTGAGAACCCTATGTTTATTAATTGGACTATGGAGATCGCCCGGCGGAATTGTCATTAAAAATTACCATTTACGCCACTAAGAAAGAAATATCTCCATTTGGCTATAAAAGCGAAAGGGAATAGCTACGAAAAGGAGGAACGCTGGAGCCGTAACGTTGTACCAATTAAGGCTTGACTGGATTTTCTGCGTGGAGTTGCGTGTAATCTCACTCGTACTTTTGGAAAGTGTAGCTCGTTGAGGTGTCGGTGACACTACGCTCTCTTTTTCCTCGGTTCTTGTGCGGGCCCTATGCTCCTGTAATGGTAGCGAAATTTCGCCATGGAGAGGTACCCGCGAAGCTCCACGGCCAAGGTGTAAGCGTGTTTAATGCACGGAAATGCGTGGAGTTTGCTTAGAGCATCGCATATCTTCGAGGACGGTGCTGAGGCAAAGGTATGAATCTTAAATTGTAGTTAGAAGGTATGGTAATGGCGTTGAAATTAAGGAAGAACGGATCGCTAAAATTTTATTGGTTCCTGGATCGTAGTTTACTCATTATTAAGCTGTTCGGGAACGTAACTTGATTGATGGTCAAATTTAACCTCATATTAAACCCGTCTGCGCTTAAAATGGTAAAAGACTCACAGATGTTATTCGGCATCCCAATTTAAACTCGGTTATTAAAGTTCCGCCCGCATGTTGTTTCGGGATTATCGCGCTTCGCACTCCATTGTTTCCTATCATCTTCCTGATTCAACCTTTGTTTCGTTCCGCTTTGCCTCGCTCTAAAGCTCATCAATCCGGCCCGCAATCGCAGATCCGGATTTTTCCTTTGCCGCTAAGGTTCGCTTTACAGTTAAGAAATTGTTGGGCGAAGCCGCATTTCGGCCCTTTTGATGAATAGAAGGCCCCGGTTGCACTCTGCATATCGGTGAAATGGTTCTTACTAAGCAAGGTTACCAAGGTGTTGTTAAATTATTGCTGGCATTTTTTTTAAAAAACTGTTGGCGTGTTCCTCCACGGTGGTGTTCCAACTTGTGACTAAGGGAAAATTGGGCAGTGGGGTTCCTATCCTTATGGCAGGAGGCAATTTATGGTAGGGGGCCATTGTTTTTCCCTACCGTGGGAGAATTCCTTGCTGGCCTTTCGTGCTTTTTATCTCTGCGCGCCTGTTCTCAAGCCCAGACCTCATACCGTTTCCTTATTTCGCCCTGGCACCGCATACGTTCGCACGCTTCCCCATCCGTGTCGGGCGCGATAGGTTGCAAGATCGCTGGCCCTTAATGTATGCAGCACTTTACCTAACAATCGCGCTATCTTCTTTTCTCGCCAATCGCAGACAGTGAAAAAAGGAGGAATCAAAAGTTTCAAAGAAAATTATTCCATTGTATTTCATGAAATTAATGCTTCAAGTTTTGGTGGTATTGAGTCGGTTATTTTCTACTCTTCAGCGTGAATGGCAGCGTAAGGACCAATCGTTAATGCCAAACTAAACTCTTTCTTTATCAATGGTTCAAAACCGACACACATAAGGGAACACCTGGTCTCTCTTTACCTGTGTGAACACTACATGCGATAGGTAAAAGAAAACTAATTAAAACAACCCTAACTGACGAAGTGAAAAGGGAAGGGGCATTGTGTTTCGTAGTTTTTTTACCTGTTCAGATTTTAAGGGGTTTTAAAACCCACGCTGGTTAGGCTGGGATTTTTGGAATTTAATCACCTAGATTTAAAAAACAGTTAGTGGCGGTGGTGCGTATTAGAAAGGGTTTAAATTTGGACTCTGACCCCCAGCTTTTCCGTATCCACTCACCTCTTGTTGTGGATTATTGCGGCTAAATGCCAGGCTAAATTATGGCGCTGCAAGGATTCATTAACGGAAACCTGCATAAATTTCAGTCAAGGCCCGACGTGTAGCAATTAGATGATGGTGCGTGCTTTGCTGTAGAATTTGATGACAGGTGGTGCAGCTCCTGTCATCGAATTCTACAGCAAGCACGCACCATCATCTAATAGAAGGGAGGTTGACCTTAGGGTATTGTCTTATATGAAAAACTTATTGATGTTAGTTGGCTGGTGATGTCATTTTAGCTTTTATGGAATTATTTGGCCATCTAGAAAAATCCCTATATTGCAATTTATAATGATGCTAGCTTTCAGAATAATGATGTATGGTTAGGTTAATGAATGAATTAATTAATATAGGTTATGATAACGATTATGGAATAAACGTTCAAAGCTGATAGCCTTGACATCCTAGGACTGTATGGGCATTGTTAGATGGTTAAGATTTGTCAAAGAATGAATGTAATGGTAAGGTGGATAGTTGTCATTGTCATTCTAAACCTTATCATATTATAAGATTTCCCTTGTAAAATGATGGTGTATATTGTACCTTCAATTAATGATTCCTATAGTTATGGTGATTTCACACACATCAATTTAATGTTTATCTTGAATTAGTATCTTTATTAATAGTGAATTAGTGTCTTTATTAATATTTAAAATTCTGTATTTTAGGAATGTTCCTAGTTTAAGAATATATTAAATTTTAGCATTTAAAGATTGTCATTACAATAAAGAATTCAAATCACATCGCCACAAATGCCATAGACGAGGATTGCCATTTACATTATGATGTTCTAAGTGTTACTTCTAGTGGTGATAACACTTATGAATATGTTAAGGTTTAGTAGATAAGGTTGCAATATAAATTTATGACGTTCTAGGTTTACTTCTAGTTAATTAAATAATGCCATTAAAAGTTGCGTGGTTTTCTGCTATATTCACATACGATGATAATTTTATTGTGGTAGGATTGGAAAGAAAATATGCATACCAATGTCATGGAAAATCATTATAAACTTCCTAGTTGTAATGTTGATATCGAAATTGTAACATTTTTACCTTATAAGTGAGATTGAAAAATGGGAGTAAATGTATGGTCCCCATTTATGTTAGTATTATTGGAAATTTTGTGAAACGCAAACGTTAGGGTTTCTTTAATATGGCGCACGAAAGTCGGCGATGAAATCGCTGAGTCCCGTTTTGGCGTAGCTGGGCATTCGCTGTCGAGTCTCTTAGTCACGCTGTCAGGGGCGCAATTTTGTTCTTCTTATTTATGTTGCACTGATTGTGATCTGTTTGTTGCTTGGTATGTTGTGTCGGTTGGGATTTAGACACCTCCATGTTCCTTAGTACAGTCGCTAGCCCTGAGACCTAAATGGTTAAGGACGATGGGAAACCGGCTTGAGCCGCTGATTATACCTTAGGTCCTAACCTTGGGTGGTAGACCGCTGAGGTCATTGCCAGAAGGGTCGGCCACCTTGTCGTTAAATGTTGCGCTGTGCACCCTTGCCTATGGTCATAGTTGTTGCGATTTCTCGTCGTATGCTTTTGTCTACTTGCAATGAACGCCGTGGTCACGCCTTGTTGAATATCAAGGGGCGACATAGAGTCAAGTGTGTTTTTACTTCTACACGCGCGCACACACCGCACACACAAAAAGAAAAAAAAAAAATTGCACCTATCACTAGAATGGTTGTCGTAATGAGGCGGTTCGTTACATGAAGACACTGAAGTTTTATTGAAAGAAGATTCATCTGCAGTTAGGGTAACTTGGGATAGCAAGAGAAAATTACAAACCCATCAAGATATTGGTGATTTACCTATAGGTAGAGATCATGATAATGGCACTAGTAGTCGAGGTAATAATCCTAAAATGAATGAAGACACTGACGTCTATTCTAATCCAGATATAAAGAGGGAATTTGATGAATATGAAGATTACACCACAAGTCCAGTTCAGTCTCCATTCAAACAGAAACACCAATCTACAGGTAAGGTAATTACAAAGGGTAAACAATAGAGTAAAAATAAAACACATGTACCTAAATTTCCTAGAATGAATTCCACTAGAGATGCCAATAAAGTTTGACTGAATTCAGAACCAACGTTTCATCCTTCCATCAAGAAGGAGAATCTTATAATTATAGAAGATAATTCAAAGGATTCTAAGAATGAGATAAAAAAACAAGGAGTGACATCTTATTTACACAGAACATAGAAAGAATACGAGGAATTGAAGAAGAAACAAGAAAAGGGAAAGTAGATTACATAGTACTCTAGAAGACTTGTGACCAGAGAAACTACAAAATAAGGTTTAGTATCTAAATCTGTGTTTAAGGGCACATATGCAGTTTATTATGACTTAAATTATCTTCTTCCAGAAACCAGATATTCTGACAACATTGAAGGTGAAGAAATTAGTTCTTGTCTATATTCGAAATATGTGATTAAATTAAGAAAACCCCAAGCTGCTATATATCTCAATTTACCTGCCCCTGTAGAGGAATATCCATAATCTAAAGTAAAAGAAAGGAAGGAAAAATACATAGTAAAGGATATACAGAGTATGATTAAGCAATCGAAGAAAGAGAAAGATTTTGTGAGAAATGGAATGTGAAACAACAAGAAAAGATACAATATTTTAAAAGGAAAATAAAATAACAGAAGGCATTTCTTAAAGAGGTAAGAGAATCCAATATAAGTTTATATTGGCATAATTTTGTGTTAACAACCAAGATTAAACAGAGAGACATCAGGGCTAGTGCAGTCATTATACCATGATGATTCAAGAAGAATTTAACTCAGTTTTGATTGTTAGATGTTATTTCTCAAAAAGTAAAGATGAAAATTTTGATTCATAATGCTTGGTTCAAATGAAAGATTTTGATATCTTGGATGGAACAACTCACCAAGATAGGGTTCCAATTTTTGTAGTATTTTCCAATTTTGTAAAGCTACTTCCTAATCTATATTTGGATTGGTTGTTGATCCCTCTACTATATAGGCATTATAGGTGCTCGTTTGAACTATTTTTCCTTGGAAATAGGCACTGACATGATCCTATTACAATTTTGTAAACTACAAAATAGGATCTACAAGAATTCTCTATGTACATTAAATCGATACAAGAAAGATTGTATGAGGGTTGATTAGTTGGGAATTCAAGGGACCTTTTTTTTTGTACAGAATCCACTGTAATGCAGGTAATACAGGTTCATATTCCATATTGATAGTCAATGGAAAATGCATGTTGATGGTCAAATCCTCTTTCATATCTTATTCTATTTCTTTTCTTACATGGATTCATTTATTATGTTGCAATGCCTTTTATTTCTTGGTTTTAAGTAAGACGATGAACACTTTGTTGTTTTTTCTTATAATCAAGATTGCCTTCAAGTACATGTTATTGTTTATCAATGATATTTTGAAATAACAGACCCATATGGGAGTTGATAAACTAGATACTCTCATACATTCCCTTATTTATTTACATTATTTTTTGATCTATTACGGTGACTACCATTTACTAAATAAGTGGAACATTTTCTTTCTTTTACATTTGAGTTATGTGTTTATTTTGAATCCTTGAACCAAATTTCAACCATTTTATAAAAACCTCTACAGAAAATACTTAAAAATACCATTGCAATAACCTGATGAGGCCCTATATTTCCCTCTCATGGGAATGTGCAACTTTAGGGACTAATTGAACCTATGACATATAACATGTAAGGGTCTTACCCTAACCTCCCTACCTATAGGTACTTAATAGGTAGTAAATTATTGTATTAAGCTAACTTATTTTAGTAAGTTCCATGTTGGATGGGACGAATACACTAGTCTAACTAAGGTCGGTGTTGGAAGGGACTAATATACTTGTCCATGTAGTCGACCAATGCAATAAAGTAACTCAACTAAATATGTATTCAATAAGGTAGTTGAGATGGTAGACCAATCAAGGTAGTTATGACATTTACAACTACCTTCATTGATGTAATGTATAAATGGACAAAGATCAACGATCTAAAAGAGTTTGGATTGTTAACCATATATTAATAAAGACTACTTGTTGTTGTTTCTAGAATTAATCTCTATGTTTGTCTCCTGCTTTTATGTATGCGTTCATGTATACTACTTTTTTGTATCATATGGTTGAATGGAAGAATTACTCATAACCATTTTTTTATGTAATACCACATATTATAGCATTGGTTTTGTTGCGGGTAGTGCATGTTCCAAGACTTTCAGAATAATTGCATGCATGCATGGAAATATGTTGAGTGAATAAGATTTTTTTGAGTTGTGGCACAAAATATTGGAGAATATATTAGAATACTTAGACACTTCGGAGGTAGTTAATATAAACTTGAACTAGTGCATCGTTAAGTCAAATGTGTTTCCTTAGTGTTTTTCCTTAGTATACTTTTGTAGTTATGTAATCCAATCTTATTGATACCTTCTATAAATTAAGTGTTTCAATGTTTCATATTCTCCTCAATAGTAAATATTATATAGATCCATGGCTTAGAACTTGATTGGTCCATAATATCTATGTAAAGATCATAGAATATCATCTATTGATGATCAATTATGAGAAAATCGTATGTGAGAAAAATTCTATTTGCATTAATATATCTTCACAAGTGGTTCCATTGGATGGGGCCATGGTATAATTCCATCTTTAAGGGTTTTAACCATATAATACAATGGTGTACTAATATGTGATATACTTTTGTGAGAAATTTCTTAAGGTGTTCAACCTATGTCAAAATATCGTGTTTGTCGAATATGGTATCAAACCTAGATGAAGATCATCTCCTATTATTTATCGAGATACTGAACCTATGATGTTGCATGCATCAAAGAAATTTGGTATTACTCTATTTGGTCCAGGTGGATATTGGTGGCCACCCACCTATTCCAAATTCCAACTAGCTCATATTGACAATTTTGAGTTCAACACGTTTGTCTATAATGGGGACACTTCTTTGTAATTATGGATTCTTGACTTCTGAGGTTGTATGGAAGCCATACACAACATCCAGGTGGATATTGGTGGCCTCCCATCTAGTCCAGCTAGCCTATTTTGGCAGTTTTCATCTCAGTAGATCTTTCTATACTTTTGGAGTCGTTTTGAGGTCGTAAACAACATTTTTTTGGCTTTCCACTGTCAAATTGTTGATAGATTTAGAGTTTCATAATGTAATATGAATTTCTCAAAAATAGCTTTCCAACGGGCTATCACACGCCTAAAACAAAGATTATATGAAAACGTTACAACTCTGGGAAGTTGATGTACTAACTTACCCCAACGTGGCCAACATGACTTTTGGCGCTTCATATCCTACGGTTAGGTTTTTGGATGTCTAGGTTTTTTGCATCATCTTTATTGTAAAAATGCCTTGAGAGCCTCATTGTACTCATATTCTTGCAAATGAGTGTAACCATCACATATCTTCCCAGAGATAAAACTGCCACCATTCTAGCAAGTCTTGCACTCTCTATTTTTACAGTCTTTGTACATTTCTTTCATTAATAGAAATAATGTATTGTTGTATTTTATTTCTAGAAATATTTATGTGTATTTAATTGTAATATCTCTTCTTTCATTTGATTCCAAAAATAATCTGGATCAATGGTATCTTTTTATCATTTTCCAGTGCATGTCCTCGACGAGGTCCAACTATAACAAGTTGGGTCTCGATCTTGTCTCTCTTGAGGAAAATCACTCTTATATACCCAAGAAACCCTCCATGGTTGAAGAAAATAAAAACGACGGAGACACATATTCTATTAACATGTTGCTAGAGAAAGCTCTCGCACGATAGAGGGATGAAATGATGGAGAATGTTTCCCACATCCTTCAACGTCTTTCGATAGAAACATGCATATTTTCATAAAGTGGCCACTTTGGAGGAAATTATCCCTTCAGTGTCCAAGTTAACTTTGATATTCCCATATTTGAAGGTCAGATAGATGTGGATGCCCTAGAAAAATGGTTAAATCTGCTTGAAGGTTATTTATTTGTTCATAACTTTTTTGATAGGGAAACAATCACCTTAGAACTCTTCAAGGCTCTCCCACATGTCAAACATTGGCGGGAAAATTACTTGGAGCAAAATTCCAGAGAGGAATATGGAATATATGGGGCCAAGCCCACTTGGGATTTTTTTGTGGATGCGGTCAAGGAACAATATTACCCTATTGATAACTATGAAGACTAGTACCTGAGATGGACCACACTATAGCAAGAGAAGGGCAAACAATGTTGGAGTTGGCAAATACTTTCCATACCTTGCGTACAAATATGGTTATCAATGACACTAAGTGGGATCTAGTTCTAAAATACCGTTGGTGTAACGACCCCATCGTTACGTCTACAAGCAAAATAACAATGCAATTTTGTTCTTACAAAAATAGGAGAACAATGAAAATTATGGCTAGACGACACAGCTTACGCTCGTAGAACAGGAAACAACAACTAAGACTCCACACATAGGCATAAGGCAACGGGGTGAAACATGCGTAAAACAACAAGGAGGAACGACTACCCGCCCGACACAAACATGACCATGCCTACAAGATAAGGGACAACATCCCCATCCTTACATAACGACCTAGACAACAACCACTAGAACCTCTAGGCGAGTGAACCTAACCCTTGAAGGCGTTCACCCCGTGTGCCATAAACCAACTGGCAACGCTTGACAACACTCACACAAAACACACTGATTCCAGCCAATTTCTCACTCACCGCTATACCATAGGGTGCGCCATGATCCTCTCATCAGGAATCATGTCGTTCCCATGTGATATACATGTCAATAACCTTGGCGCAACCATAAGGTATCCAGATCAAGGACTCTAGATGAAACCAATTGGCTAGGAGCCAAGTTATTGACAAGATGCCTACACCCACACCATAAAGTTACCCTAGCAATTTAATTACCTCATCAATCCAAATAATTGACAGGAATGAGCTAACCACTAAATATATATATAAGAATCCTTCCATAGCAACCCAGTACTTAACTAGTCAATAACACATACAAGGAAGTACCAAGGATGAGTGTAGGCGCTTTAAACTAACAACAGAGAGAAGGTTACAAAAACTAGTGCAACATTAGCATTAACCGAGATTATTATTCTTCCTATGTATACTTTATATTTAGAGCTTGGGTTCCCCTAAGAGAATTAGGAAGACTTATTCTTAACATGCAATAATATATACAAACATTTCAAGGCTAAAATGTTGTGCATTAAAAACTCATATATAGAGTAAATCTTATTAAACATGACACTTCCACCCTTCCTTACATCCTTTTTATGACTTCCTTACATCTCTTTTATGAATTGACAAATAAGCACACGTAAAGTCAAGGCTGCCTTAAAAATCCACTTAAGGAATTGAGAAGTTAAACACCTATCGAGAGAGATATGTAAAGTCCTTAGTACCCCACTTACATACTCAATTATAAGGGAACCAAGGAATAACAAATCTTAATTCCTTAACCCCGGATGGGGTGACACGCGGACAGGCAGGGGACGCGACGTGGCATGAGAAGGTGACGGGGGGAGGCGGGGGGCCTTTATTTACCGTCCTTCCCACACACGCAGAGGTTTATGATGAGCGTCACCCTCAGTCATCTCCGTAGCATGGAGCTCCTCAGCACGAGCGCCCGCGACTCGATCCGTCAGCGCACTAATCTCTGCAATTTAATGGCGTTAATGATCCTTTTTGGGCTTAGCCACACTGATCCGCCGCGACTAATCAGGCACTTCAATGGCGCACGATCCTTTGGGTTTATCAACCCCACCTGCCCATTTTCCTCGACCACCTCCCCGGCAGCGCATTCATCAATCCTCCCTCCGCCCAGCCTACACGCTACCGGGAGAGGGACTGTGAGGAGCGATGGTGGCTGCAACAAGCCCTCACGGAACGCCACAGATTTTCGCCAGGACCGCCTCTCGCCAAACGATGACGTCGACAGGCATCCCGAGCATCAAACTCGCCCCCTGGCACATTAATTGAAGAAGAACCAAGCACCCACCTCCCACTGGACGTCTCGAACCAACGACTGGTCACTTACCCCGATGATTGGGACCCCCCTTGCCCGAGTTTTTCGTATCGCACCGACAAGCAGCACCGCTTCTGAACAAGCGACGGAGAATGACCCTGGCCCTGCGCCTTGCACCATCGAAGAGGAACAGGAAACAGAGGTTGAGCCGGTTCAGCACGAGAAGAGTCAATGTCCTGTCGACGCTCCTCTGCCTCTGGAGAACCAGCCCCTCATCTTCGGTCTCCAAAGCCTCGTCGAAGATTTAAACTTCCACGCAGTCTGCACCAACCAGCGACTGGATTTGTTGCTCTCAGCCCACTCCTGTGCCTCACCCAAAAAAAGGTGTCCTACATGTGCTCAACCATTCGCCATCCGACTCGAGCTCCAAACGCGCAGGCAAACGAGGGAAGCTCTGGATAACAGGTCTCAAACTCAGCAGGTTTTTCTTAAAATTCACTGTTATGTTCTCTCAGGTCAGAAGTCCTCTAGCTGCTAGTAGACATAGTATTAATCACTACATTAGCAGACTACTGCGAGTTAAAACTTCGCCCCCTGGTTTCCTACGTGCAGGTACCGCGGTTTTGTGGATTTGTTATGGTTTCTTTTACAGGACTTGTTAGTTGACATTGCCAGTGTCCTGCTTCCTTTACAAAAGTGTGACAATCTCGCCCCCATCCGGCATGTATCTCCTTTTTATACCAAGTCCTTAATAGGAAGGGTCCTTTTATTTAAAAAACAAATCTTAATTCCTTATTTAAATATAACCATTTTATGAAAGTTTAATAATTTCCCACCCATGATACTTTTAGACTAAATTTCCAACTATCACTCATTAGTTAATTTAAAAATAAATTTAAGGTGACATATAAATTATATTATATAAGGGAGTCAGCAGTCCCTTTGTACTTCCTTTATCCATGATTTCCAAAGAGGAAATCATTACATATTAAAAAATTCATACCCTTATCCATGATGTTCCCAAGAGGAAATCATTATATATTAAATAATTCATAGACCATCTAAGATAGGGATTCATGTACAAGGTTTACCTCCATACTCACTCTAAAGATATCCTTTGTTATTACTGTAATTCAAGAGCGGAGTTACTATTTTTAGGGATAGACCAACAAGAACTAACTATTCACCTATTATAATATATAAAGGGTATCAATGAATATATAAAGGGTCAATAATTAAATAAGATAATGCTATATATCAATTATTATAATGCAGGTATAATAAATACAAATTTTGCTGTCTGTTAACATTGAGGTCTATGGGTTATTATTATATTGCTGATATATATTGCCTTCTATCAAGTAGGATAACGATGTTAACATTGAGGTCTATGGGTTATGATTATATTGCTGATATATATTGCCTTCTATCAAGTAGGATAACGATGGTATGATATAAACAGAAACGCATATAAAGCAGGATATTATAACGTTGGTGTATTATAACGCATATAATGTAGGTATAGCATATAACGCTGGTATATTATAACGTAGGTAAATTAAATACAATTTTGCTGTTATTATATATAATAAAAACGCAGACAAAAGCATGGTAAACACACGGTCAATCACAGGAGAAAACGCTGTCATTCGCAGGGTAAATACTCTGTCCACGCGACAACCGAATGTTGTAAGCTATAAAAACAACCACAATCATTCAAGAAGAAAATTCATTGCCATTCAAGGCACGAATTCACCTTAAATTCACTATCGTTTACGGTGTGGGGTCTGTGTGAATGCCTGGTAAAAGAAATTTAACACACTATCACTTCAACACGCTACAAATTTATATGCTCGGTAATAAGATAAATTTCAGTTCGCTATTCTATTATCTGAACCACATATTCGCTATTCATGTGATAGATCATAATATAGCTGTATTACCGGCAATCGCTACATTAAAATTGTCGTTGGTTGATACACAAAAAACCCTTAAGAATGTGCATTCAACGCTATCCCAACGCAATATAAATGCTTGTCAAATTTGATTGTATTATTACAACAACGAAACTATAATACCATGGTAAAAGTGTAATAGATATATCAGATCATTAAGTTTGCGGTCATAGGAGATAAAATTTGATGTCAAGCGGAATAATACAATAGAAATCAACATATAAAAAGGTCGTTGTCATGCACAGTGTTCCACCCAGCCATAGTATCACAATCCCAAACGCAGTTGTTCACCGAATCTATAAGATCGCAGAAGTCACTTCATTAAAAAAACAGACAACAATAAGAGAAACGCAAAGATCCAATGGGGAAATTCATTGAAAGGATCACAAAGATTCTATCAGCCAAAGAGCAGAGATAAACCGACAAGGATGTGAAGAAATCCAAACACAGAGGTACTTTTCGCAAGAAGGTGCAAGACAAAACAATCAACCAAGGACAACAATAGAGGTAGAAGGCTCACAAGAATATCCTTCACTCATCATCCTCGCACATAAAAGAAGGGCGTTGAGATCCATAGGTCTATTAACGCCGAAGCAATGACCGTAGATCAGGCTCCTGGCCAACTACTCAGACGAGGATTGAGAAGCTAGGGACGAAGGGAAAAACAACCAATATGGTCACAATCAACACCACAGAGCGGTCACGACATGCGGGGAAACGAAGGTCATGGAAACCAATCAATCAATCATCTAGTCCATAAAAATTTGAGTCTTGAATCTAGATAACCAGTTTACCTACACAAAATAAACATGCAAATCCAAATCATCAATCCTACAACAATCTACCATACAAACGAAGAAAGCGTATTGTTTCCTGATCACGTTTTCTGAGTGGACGTCCAGCAAGCTCCATGCAATTCCCGCTTGCCGACCGGCGATACTTCACCAGTACCTCCCAGCCAATGCTAGGGATACTCTTCTTCCCCCTTAGCCCCCCTAGCCCCAAAGGGGCCACACACACACTATCTAGAGATTTCAACTAGCTCCTAGCTCGCCTTGCAAGGCCGAGCTACCACTCCTCACCGAGATGGGTATCCCAACTCCCACAAGTTAAGTGAGTCAAGTAGATATTTTTGCAGCGTAACGTTATACAAACATAAGAAGATCCAAGCTCCATCTACTCCCTTTATTATATATATTTTCGTGGTTCCTTACTTTCCTAAAATCTCGTTTAATTAAGTTTTTAAAATCTAATTCCTAAAAATCCCTCCCCATACAAGTGTCACCCATCCCCATCATTCCTCCATAAATTAATTTCTTTAATTAATTAATTATCTTTATTTCCCTCACCCACCTCGACTTACTCCTAGAATCACTCCTAGGTGTCCCCAAATTCTCTTACAGGTTTTAATGGCTTTCCTCATTATTAAATTGCTAGTTCAATTTAAATTAGAAAACTCTTAAATGGTAAATACTTTACTAA
>SNQJ01S0041227.1:14295-36238 GCA_010110895.2 Picea sitchensis | reverse complement strand
TCCCTTTTTATGGTTACCTCTTTTCCTAGTTTCCTAATATTTTAGATTTTCCCTCTTTCCCCTTTTTAATTAGAACTCAAAAAGGCAGGTGTGGAAATCAACCATTTTTCTCGTTTCTCATTTAATTAATATATTTTAAATTATCAAAAATAATAAAACATTTAATTCCCTTTTTTTAATTTTTTAATTTTTTGTATAAAAGGATAAAATTTTACCACTAGCATAATTTAGAACTAGACCTTAATTTTTGTGATGGGCGACATTTTATTAGGGATTTTTTTTTTTTAAATTCTTATCACATTGTTCATCCTAAGGCCGTCTAGGTTCATTCATTTATCAATAACAATACGACGTGCCCTTCAAGATGAACTAGGTGCTCCAAGGGTGCCACTTGCCTCATCTGTTCCCTTGCGCGACATTCCCTTCAGGATGCACTACGTGCTCCAAGGGTGTCACTCGCCTCTTTTCATTTTTCTTGCACGACGTGCCCTTCAGGATGCACCACATGCTCCAAGGGTGTCACTCCCCTCTTGACTGACTTGGTAGACATAAAAAACCCCTGGAGTCAATACTCCGCTAGGTGAACTTGTGGGAGACTAAAGGCCTCTAAGGAATAAGGCCCCTGCCTTATGGCATGCCCCTTAGAATCATCATGAGCAACTGTCACAGTCTTCCCTCACGACGTCGTGGGTCCTCTCAAACTAGGTAAACATTAACCTACAATTCAAGCTATGGCGGGAGTGTTAGTAGGCTATGGCAGGTCTGTTGTCCACACCTCTCCCTCAACATATTTGGTAGTCATGCGTGACCCCTTTAGTCCACATGTGAGTCTAGTCAACAAGCTATCGTCAGCCTGCATCATCAAAAAATCATGTCAGAATATATCCATATCATGTCATCTAATCAGATGCACTAATATCACAGTAAAACAATCAAGCCCCAATGGTACACTCCCTAACTCGATCTGGAGTCCAAGGGGTTCAATCGATGCCTCAGCATCCTCAAGGTCCAAAATCCTGCACATTCAGTAAGATCGAGTCAATAGCATCTGTCTATGTCAATGTAGTTAAACCATGTCATCAACCCATAATGCCTCATACTCAAAATCAAATGTTTTAATAGCATAAAAATATGGATCACTTGCGAGCAAGTGTCCTCTAAGAATAAGTTCACTCAGTGTGTTAGAGTAGGATGTTACATACACCCCCTCCTTGTCTAAACTTCATCTCGAAGTTTCATAGTAAAAATGATGAAATAAGTGTATCATAGTATCATAAGTCTATCTATCAAACAAAAATGAAAACTACTGGCGCATATCATATGCATCCTCCTAGGTCGTCGAGTGAGGACTATAGTTGTCCCACTGGAACTTGACCTGATCTACTTTTCAATGTCGTAGCTATCGAATGTGATTATCTAGGATGCAGATCAGATCATCCGTGAGCGCACCCTCATCTAACACCGCAAGGTGCTCAAGTCAAAACAGGTGTAGGATCAGTAATCATAATGTCTCAAACAGAGATGTGAAAGACATCCTGCATGTGCCTTAAGAATCAGGCAAGGCTAGTCATTAGTCCACAACCTCTCCTTTCCACAATCTCGTAGGATCCCACGAACCTAGGAGATAGTTTAGCCCCTTTTTCGAATTTGATTGAACTCTTATCCAGTTTCTGCCGCAAAAATACTCGACCGCCACATCGTAACTATGGTCGACACGATTTGCATCGACATAACTCTTTTGTCGATCCTGCGCTTCCTTGATCCTTTGTCTTATAGTTTTCATTTAATATTCCAATTCTTGGATCTCTTTCAGTCCCACCAAGAAGTTATCCTCAAGCCGATCCCAACTCAAAGGCATCTGACATGGTCGCCCGTAAAGAAACTTGAAAGGGGCCATCTTAATGGTGCTTGGTAATTGTTGTTATAAGCAAACTCCACCAGTGGAAAGAATTCTTCCCAATGCTTTTGTTGGTCCATCACGTACATGTGCAACATGTCCTCCAAGGTCCGGTTTGTTTGTTCATTCTACCTGTCAGTCTTTGGGTGATATTCTATACTAAAGTTAAGTTGGGTTCCCAAGGCCTCTTGGAAACTCGTCCAAAATCGTCGAGCAAACACCTATCCTCGATCAAATATAATCCTCCTAGGCACTCCATGCAGTCTCACAATCCCACTGATGGAAACTCTAGCTATGTCAGGTTCCTGATATGTCGTACACACAGGAATAAAGTGAGCACTCTTCATCAGAGTGACTACTACTATGAAAATCGAGTTGTGTCTCCTTACCGTTAGTGGCAATCCAACAAAAACAATCCATCGAAATAAACTCCCATTTCGATTCCATAATTGTGTGTGGCTGTAGTAATCCTGCTGGGTGTCTCTATTCATCCTTCACCTCTTGACATTCTAGACATCTGGCCACATAGTTGACTATATCTGCCTTCACTCCCTTCCAGAAGAATAAGGGTTTAAGGTCTGCCCTCATCTTCGTGACTCCTGGGTGAGCCATGTAAACTGCTCTATGAGCCTTGTCCAGGATCAAGCTCCTCAACTTGTCATTCAATGGTATGAAAATCCAATTTTTAAACCTCAATAAACCATTGCTATCAAATGAAAATCCTTCAAGTCGTGGTACCATCATTGTGTTTTGTCTGATAAAACCCTCAACCTCTTTGTACTAGTCATCTTCACGCTGTAAAGTTAGAATCCTTTCACGTAGATTCATCTCAAGAGGCAGCACCAAAAAGATGCGTGGTCCCCGACTCAATGCATCTACCACTCGGTTCACTGTTCCCTTTTTGTAAGTAATCTCGAAGTCGTACTCGCTAAGCAATTCTGACCAATGCCATTGTCGCGCGTTCAGGTTGTTTTGCGTAAAGATGTCTTGTAGTCCACAGTGGTTAGTCTTTAGTTCAAATTTTCATCCAACAAGGTAGTGTCTAACAGCCTTCAAGGCATATACGATGGCTAACAACTCCAAATCATGCATCGTGTAGTTCTCCTCATGCCTTCTCAGTTTCCTCAAAATGTAAGCGATCACTCATCCATATTTCATCAAGACTCCACCTAAGCCTTTCTTGGATGCGTCAGTGGATACCAAGAAGTCTGCATCCATGTCTGGGACATTTAGTATCAGTGTTGTTGTTAACAAATCCTTAAGGCTCTGAAATGCTTCCGTGCATTTCTCAGTCCAACAAATTTCATGTTTTTCTTCTGCAATTCTGTGATCGGATTTGCTATCTTCGAAAACCCCTCGACGAACCGTCAATAGTATCCTGCTAAACCCATGAAGCTATGCACTTCTGGGACATTCATTGGTGCAGGCCATTCCATGATAGCCTCAAACTTTGTTGGATCCATGGTGATGCCTTTGCTGGAGATGACATGCCCTAAGTAATGAATCTTCGATTGATAAAATGAGCATTTGGACAACTTCCCATACAATTTGTGCTCTTGTAGACACTGTAGTACAAAGTGTAAGTGCTCGTCATGCTCCTTCATCGTCCGAGAGTAGATCAAAATATCATCAATGGATACTTGGACGAACTTGTCCAAGTACTCGCGGAACACCCTATTCATCAAACTCATAAATATCCCTGGGGAGTTTGTCAGTCCAAACGGTAAAACAGTAAACTCGTAATGTCCAAACCTCGTCTTAAAGGTGGTATTAGGGACATGATCCTCCTTGATCCGTAACTGGTGATACCCTGATTGCAAATTGATCTTGGAGAACACTGTCACACCCTTCATCTGATCAAACAGATCATCAATCTTCGGCAATGGATATTGAATCTTGACCATTGCCTTGTTTAATTGACAATAGTCAATGCAGAGCCTCCATGACCCATCCTTATTTCATATGAAAATAATAGGCCCACCCTACGGTGACACACTTGGCCGTATCAGTCCCAGGTCCAACAATTCTTTCAGTTGCATTCTCAACTACGGTAACTCTGGGGTCGACATCCGATAAGGCGTTCTAGCTATCGGTTCAGTTCCTAGTTTTAGGTCTATAGTAAACTCCAATTCCCTCTCCGGATTCATCCCATGTAACTCCTCCGGAAAGACGTCTGCAAAATCTCTCACCACCGGAAGGTGCTCTAGACCTTCAACCACTCCCTTCTTGTTTAATGAAAGGATCGCGTAAATCTTGCACCCCTTGCGCATGCTTTTCCATAGCTCCAAAGAAGAGATGAAACTCAGGGAAACTCCCTGGTTTCGACCTGCAATCACACGTCTTTGTCCCTCGTCATCAACCAAGCTCAATTGTTTCGTCTTACAATTTAGTATCGCCTCATGCGATTCCAACCAGTCCATTCCAATTACGACATCATAAGATCCTAAGATCGTGACGTAAAGGATGGCCCTAGTGACAAACTCTCCCAGGTTAAGGGTACAACTCATAACCCTTTCTCCAACCTTCTGTTTGGCTCCTGGAGCCATCTCTACAAAGTTGAACTCATCATGTTCAACTGTCTCTACTTTAATCCTTTTTAATGTGGCACCGGAATGTAACTCTCGGTAGCACCCAGATCAATAAAAAAACAAAGCGTATGGTCAACGACAGTACCTGAGGTGTCAAGCACAGTCAACTGGTGCTTTGTCTAGCGGTTATTCACTACTGCATGATTCTGATGGGCCTTGCCTAAATCTCCCATGGTAGTAGGTCTGACTGATTGAGATGCTCTAGTCCTCTTCACTGGGTAGTCACGTTGCAAATGTGGCTCCCCACATTCCAACATACTTTCTTCGGTCTAGTAATCTTGGTACCTGAAGTAGAATCTGAATTCCAATGCTAAGCCCAACACAAACTTGTTGACCTTAATTTTCAGGGTAAAAAGGCACAGAACATATCAAAGCAGCTCCAAAATGGGCCTCGTACTCGGGCGTCATGCGGCTTCCTTGTTGCAAGGCATAGAACTCGTTGAGCTGATGCTCAACGAATTCCTTAGAAATATACCTCTCCTGGAACCATCCCTCAAACAGTTCCCATGACATGTCATTGACGACCATGTTCAAAGTGGAAGGAGCGTCTTCCACCATAGAAGAGAAATATCCTTCAGTTGAAACACCACTAAGCAGACCTTCATGTTGGAGCTCATGATCGTGAAGCATGAAGCACAACACCTTTCTCTACAACCATGCCTCGATGACACAACTGTCTGCGACACTCGTGGACTTGAGAACTCAACTCTCTCGAGTTCTCAGTGGATTCTAATGGTACTAGCTAAGGTGCGTAGTGGACCCTCAAGGGTATAGGTTCCGTGGCCTCATCTCAGTACAGATGGTGAATCAAGGCCTTTGACATTACCTAGAAGGGCCTTTTCAAACCACCATCATCCCTTACTACAAGAGAATCTATCCCAAGGACTTGTTCCTCCCCTTGGGAGTCAGACTCTGAGGGCATGAAACTGCTGGAGGCGTCGCGCTTCCATCCATGATACATCGCCATGAATCTCTATGGTTTCATCTAACTGTGTTTATCGCAAGGGAAAGTTAAAGTTTTAAATAAGGTTAGGTTAAGACTTAACAGTTTACTACAGTGGAAAGCATGGTGATCCATAGTCATAGGGTTGAACCCGCTCTGATACAATATGTAACGACCTCATCATTACGTCTACAAGAGAAACATCAACGCAATTTTTTTTTGACAAAAATAGGAGAACAGTGACGATTATGGCTAGAAGACACAGCTGACAGCGAGCACCACACCCGTAGAATAGGCAACAACAACTAAGACTCCACATACAGGTATAAGGGAAACGGGGTGAAATATGAGTAGAACAACAAGGAAGAATGACTACCCGCCCGACACAAACATGACCACGCCTACAAGCTAAGGGACAACATACTCATCCCTACGCAACGACTTAGACAACAAGGACTAGAACCTCTAGGAGAGTGAACCCAATGCTTGAAGGCATTCACCCCATGTGCCATAAACCAACTGGCAACGCTTGACAACACTCACATAGAACGCACCAACTCCGGCCAAGTTCTCACTCACCACTATCCCATAGGGCGCGCCATGATCCTCTCATCAGGAATCATGTTGTTCCCAGGTGATAGATACGTCAACAACCT
This sequence comes from Picea sitchensis, assembly GCA_010110895.2. Classification (NCBI taxonomy): domain Eukaryota; kingdom Viridiplantae; phylum Streptophyta; class Pinopsida; order Pinales; family Pinaceae; genus Picea; species Picea sitchensis. Next base: position 30,154 of record SNQJ01S0041227.1, on the reverse strand, counting down.
TGGTGGAATCACAATGTATCCAGATCGAGGACTCTAGATGAAACCAACTGGCTAGGAACCGAGTTATTGACAAGAGGACTACACCCACACCATAAAGTTACCCTAGCAATTTAATTACCTCATCAATCCAAATAATTGACAGGAATGAGCTAACCACTAAATATATATATAACAATCCTTCCAGAACAACCCAATACTTAACTAGTCAATAACACATACAAGGAAGTACCAAGGATGAGTGTAAGCGCTTTAAACTAACAACAAAGAGAAGGTCACAAAAACTAGTGCAACATTAGCATTAATCCAGATTATTATTCTTCTTATATATACTTTATATTTAGAGCTTGGGTTCCGTTAAGAGAATTAGGAAGACTTATTCTTAACATGCAATAATATATACAAACATTTCAAGGCTAAAATGTTGTGCATTAAGAACTCATATATAGAGTAAATCTTATTAAGCATGACACTGCCACCCTTCCTTACATCCTTTTTATGACTTCCTTACATCTCTTTTTATGAATCGACAAATAAGCACATGTAAAGTCAAGACTGCCTTAAAAATCCACTTAAGAAATTGAGAAGTTAAACACGTATCAAGAGAGATATGTAAAGTCCTTAGTACCCCACTTACATACTCAATTATAAGGGAACCAAGGAATAACAAATCTTAATTACTTATTAAAATATAACCATTTTATGACATTTTAATAATTTCCCACCCATGATATTTTTAGACTAAATATCCACAGGTCACTCATTAGTTAATTTAAAAATAAATTTAAGGTGACATCTAAATTGTATTATAAAAGGGAGTCAACACTCCCTTTTTACTTCCTTTATCCATGATTTCCAACGAGGAAATCATTACATATTAAATAATTCATACCCTTATCCATGATGTTCCCAAGACGAAATCATTATATATTAAATAATTCATAGACTATCTAAGATAGGGATTCGTGTACAAGGTTTACCTCCATACTCACTCTAAAGATATCCTTTGTTATTACTGTAATTCAAGAGCGGAGTTACTATTTTTAGGGATAGACCAACAAGAACTAACTATTCACCTCTCCTTGCACGCTTAAGTGTATCAATGAATATCTAAAGGGTCAATAATTAAATAAGATAATGCTATATATCAATTATTATAATGCAGGTATATTAAATACAAATTTTGCTGTCTGTTAACATTGAGGTCTATGGGTTATTATTATATTGCTGATATATATTGCCTTCTATCAAGTAGAATAACGCTGGTATGATGTTAAAAGGAACGCATATAATTAAATATATTATAACGTTGGTGTATTATAAAACATATAACGCAGGTATAGCATATAACGCTGGTATATTATAACGTAGGTAAATTAAATACAATTTTGTTGTTATTATATATAATAAAAGCGTAGACAAAAGCATGGTAAACACACGGTCAATCACAGGAGAAAACGCAGTCATTTGCAGGGTAAATACTCTATCCACGCGGCAACCGAACGTTGTTAGCTACAAAAGCAACCGCAATCATTCAAGAAGAAAATTCGTTGCCATTCGAGGCACAAATTCGACTTAAATTCGCTGTCGTTTATGGTGTGGGGTCTGGGTCAATGCCTGGTAAAAGAAATTTAACACGCTATCACTTCAACACGCTACAAATTTATATGCTTGTTAATAAGATAAATATCAATTCGCTATTCTATGATCTGAACCACATATTCTCTATTCATGTGATAAATCATAATATAGCTGCTGGTAAAACCGACAATCGCTACACTAAAATTGTCGTCTAGTTGATACACAAAAAACCCTTAAGAAAATGCATTCAACGCTATCCCAACGCAATATAAATGCTTGTCAAGTTTGATTGTATTATTACAACAACAAAGCTATAATACCACGGTAAAAGGGTAATAGATATATAAGATCATTAAGTTTGCGGTCATAGGAGACAAAATTTGATGTCAAGCGGAATAATACAATAGAAATCAACATATAAAAAGGTCGTTGTCATGCACAACATTCCACCCAACAGTTACCACCCATCCATAGTATCACAATCCCAAATGCAGCTGTTGACCGCAGTCAGAAGCAGATTATTAAATTCACAAAGTATAAGTGTAAAACGCGGAATAATTAACCGATAAGGATGTCATTTAAATCTATAAGATCACAGAGGTCACTTCATTAAAAACACAGAAAACAAAGAGAGAAACACAAAGATTCAATGGGGAAAGTCATTGAAAGGATCACAGAGTCTTTATCAGCCAAAGAGCAGAGATAAACCAGCAAGGACGCAAAGAAATCCAAATGCAGAGGTACTTTTTGTGAGAAGGCACAAGACAAAACAATCAACCAAGGACAACAATAGAGGTAGACGGCTAACAGAAGCATCCTTCACTCATCATCCTCGCACAAAAAAGAAGGGCGTTGATATCCATAGGTCTATTAACACCGAAGCGACGACCGTAGATCAGGCTCCTGGCCAACTCCTCACGCGAGGACTGAGGAGCTAGGGACGAAGGAAAAAACAACCAATATGGTCACAATCAACACCACAGAGAGGTCACGACATGCGGGGAAACAAAGGTCATGAAAACCATCAATCAATCAGCTAGGCCATAAAAATTTTAGTCATGAATCTAAACAACTAGTTTACCTACCCAAAATAAACATGCAGATCCAAATAATCAATCCTACAACAATCTACCATACAAACGAAGAAATCAAACTGTTGCTTGATCGCCTGCTCTGAGTGGACGTCCTGAATGCTCTATGCAACTCCTTCTTATCGACTGGAGAGACTTCATCGGTACCTCCCAGCCAATGCTAGGGGTACTCTTCTTCCCCCTTAGCCCCCCTAGCGGTAAAGGGGCCACACACACACTATCCAGAGATTTCAACTAGCTCCGAGCTCGCCTTGCAAGGCTGAACTACCACTCCTCACCGAGATGGGTATTCCAACTCCCACAAGTTAAGTCAGTCAAGTAGATATTTCTGCAGCATAACGTTATGCAAACAGAAGCAGATCCAACCTCCCTCTCCTCCCTTCATTATATAGAGTTTCGTGGTTCCTTACTTTCCTAAAATGTCGTTTAATTAAGTTTTTAAAATCTAATTCCTAAAAATTCCTCCGCGTACAAGTGTCACACATCCCCTTCATTCCTCCATAAATTAATTTCTTTAATTAATTAATTATCTTTATTTCCCTCACCCAGCTAGAGTTACTCCTAGAATCACTCTTGGGTGTCCCCAAATTCTCTTACAGGTTTTAATGGATTTCCTCATTATTAAATTACTAGTTCAATTTAAATTAGAAAGATCTTAAATGGTAGATACTTTACTAACTTTGACTTTCTGATTTTTCCCTTATGTTCCCTTTTTACCTTTTTATGTTTACCTCTTTTCCTAGTTTCCTCATATTTTAGATTTTCCCTCTTTCCCCTTTTTAATTAGAACTCAAAAAGGCAGGTGTGGAAATCAACCATTTTTCTCTTTTCTCATTTAATTAATATATTTTAAATTATAAAAAATAATAAAACAATTAATTCCCTTTTTATTTATTCATTTATTTATTTTATAAAAAGGATAAAATTTTACCACTAGTATAATTTAGACCTAGACCTTAATTTTCGTGATGGGCGACATTTTATTAGGGAAAATGTTTTTTTTTTAATTCTTTTCACATTGTTCATCCTAAGGCCATCTAGATTCATTCATTTATCAATAACAACACGACGTGCCCTTCATGATGCTCTAGGTGCTCCAAGGGTGCCACTCGCCTCATCTGTTCCCTTTCACGACGTGCCCTTCAGAATGCACTACTTTCTCCAAGGGTGCCACTCGCCTCTTTCCATTTTTCTTGCGCGACGTGCCCTTCAAGATGCACCACGTGCTCCAAGGGTGTTACTCACCTCTTGACTGACTTGGTAGACATCAAAAAACCCTGGAGTCAATACTCACCAGGTGAACTTGTGGGAGACTAAGGGCCTCTAAGGAATAAGGCCCTACCTTATTGCATGCCCCTTAGAATCATCATGAGCAACTGTCACAGTATGCCCTCATGACATCGTGGGTCCTCTCGAATTAGGTAAACGTTAACCTACAGTTCGAGCCATGGGAGGAGTGCTAGTAGGCTGTGACAGGGCTGCTATCCACACCTCTCCCTGAACATCTCTGGTAGTCGTGCATGACCCCTTTACTCCACATGTGAGTCTGGTCGGCAAGCTATTGTTAGGCTGCATCATCAACAAATCATGTCAGAATATATCCATATCATGTCATCTAATCAGATGCACTAATATCACAATAAAACAATCAAGCCACAATGGTACACTCCGTGACTCGATCCGGAGTCCAAGGGGTTCAATCGATGCCTCAGCATCATCGAGGTCCAAAATCCTACACACTCAATAAAACCGAGTCAATAGCACCTGTCTATGTCATTGCAGTTAAACCATGTCATCAACCCATAATGCCTCATACTCAAAATCAAATGTTTTAATAGCATAAAAATCTGGATCACTTGCAAGCAAGTGTCCTCTAAGAATAAGTTCGCTCAGTGCACCAAAGAGGGATGTTATAGTCGGGATTTTCATAGGTACATATAAACCAAAATGGATTTCCTAAACATATCATCACTCGAATTTTCCTATCGATATGCTGTCAAAATTGACAGAAATTTGGGCACCAAAAAAAAATAGGAGTTCAGGTTTGAAAATCCACAACAACCAAATCACGATAAAGACGAACCGAACCAATAGGCTCCCAACAACCATTCCAAAACACAGGACAATAGGTTTAATGGAAAGAGAAAGAATGAAAATAGGAACTGGTGTGACTTCCACAAAATCCACTCACACAACACCAATGAATGTTGCTCAAAACAATCATTGGTGTCTGATATCAAAGACAAGGAACTGAACCCTAATTTAGAATATGATCCAGAAAATAATCAAAAGAGACAGATCATCAACGCATACCCCACTGATATTTTTTCTACCAAAATAATTCAAACAAAAGAACCAATAGATGCTGAAGAGGACGAGCACATCTTTTATTCAAAAATGTGGGTGAAGGGGACTCTATTGCATTTGATTGTTAATAGTGGAAGTGAGAAGAAGCTCATCTTAGTTGAGGTCTTCAAACAATTGGGGTTGTTGAAAACACCACACTCACAACCATACAACATCGGTTGGCTTCACCAGGGATGATATCTATGTGTCAACCAACAGTGATGCATGTCCTATGGAATCCAATGCTTCAAGGATGAGGTAGTATGTGATGTTTCCCCTCTTAATGTCTGTGGTGTTTTTTTGGGACAACCATATATGTGGAAATGTCATGCTATTTATGAGTCTTGACCTCGTAGTTTAATTATTACTCTGGGGGTCAGATCTATAGGACATCAGAGGTATTTTCGACTATTGTTCCACAAAAATAGTGTCGCAAGGTAATATCTCATATTGTAAAATTCAGCCTCTTCACAATCTGTTCAAAGGATGTACAGAAGGTGACTGCAACCAATGAAACCTAAACACCTTTTATCCAGTAGAAGAAGATTAAAAAAATAGAAAGAATATAGTGTTTCTTCATCTATGATGGTGCCTACATAATGCCCCATAAACCCATATACAACAATTTGGTGGATCAAATTCAACCCCTCTAGCAACAGGTTTGTGACAACTTTCCACATAACGAGAAGTGTAGCTTCTCCAACAAGGTACACAACTCACCAAGATTCAGATTAAACAAACGCTTTTCCTGCTTTCCCAGACACTCAACTTAATGGAGACCATTGATTCCTAAGTGGATAGGACTGATCCAGATGGATATTGGTGACCACCCACCTGTTGTAAATTCCAACTTGCTCATCTTGCCAGTTTTTAGTTCAACATGTTTCTTTGTAATGGAGACACTTATTTGTAATTGTGCTTTCTTCACTTCTAAGGATGTCTTGAATCCCTACATAGAATCCAGGTGGATAGTCATGGCCTCCCATCTAGTCCAACAGGCCTATTTTGGAAATTTTCATCTCCATACATATTTATGTACTGATGGGGTTGTTTTGAGGCCCTAAAAAATAGTTTTTGGGATTTCCATAGTCAAAGTATTGAAAAAGTCAATTTTTGAGAGCATAATATGTATTTCTCGAAAATACCTTTCCAACAGTCTATCACACGCCTAAAACAAAGATCGCATGCAAACGTTACAACCCTAGGAAGTCGATCTACTAACTTGCCCCAACGGAGCCCACGTGACTTTTTGCGCTTCAAATCCTAGGGTAGGTTTTTGGATGTTTACGATTTTGGCATTCATGTTTATTGTAAAAACTCCTTCAGATCCTCGTTGTACTCATCTTCTTGCAAATGAGCGTAGCCGTCACATCTCTTCTGAGAAATAAAGTTTCCCCCATTCTATTGAGTATTGCACTTTGTATTTTTACAGTCTCTGTATATTTATTTCATTAATAGAAATCATGTATTGTTGTATTTCTCTATTTCTGAAAATATTTATGTGTATTTCATTGTAATATCCCTTCTTTAGTTTCATTTTAAAAATAATCTAGATCACTATTTCTATGCATCTTTAAGCTGAGCAAGTTTGATCTAGATTATATAATTGTATTATTTTACATCTACCTCAATGATTTCATAGTGGAAAAAATTGGAAGAATCAGTTTGGATGGTCAATTTAATTTTAGGTCCCAGTTTCGAAAATCAAGGTTTGAAACCTTTCAGAGGCATTTTCAGGCATCAAATGTAATTTTTTGGGGTAAAAATGTTTCTATAATAATCTTGGACCCGTTGAGGCTATTCTAGATATTGATACATTTCCAACGGTGAAAACATCTTGTCAATCTGAGCTTGTATGTAAAATTTATGCCTACTGTAAGTTGAGCTACCATGTTGACCATCATTTTATGAGTGGATGTCATGTTAATTCTCATTACTCATGCATATGGGGCTAGCCACATATGAAATTTCAATAATATTATGGAAGGTTCAAATACTTATCACAATTGGAGGTTGAGGAAGTCAAAACTCTACCCCTAGATGTCTGTCGGGCATTGTCAAATACCACACCACTAGGAGGAGAAGGGCTTCCATTCTTTAGCATTATGTTGTTCCATTATTGAGAAAATCACGTGGGACAGGTATTTTGAGAGTGTAACAGATGAGGAGAGATTTTGTAGAAACTATATAGGCCATAGAGTTAAAGGTAACTCCATAGAGAGTGTCTCTTTCTTTGTAATTTCATTTCAAGAGAAGAGAGTAGATTGACCTCACCTTTTATGTATATTTTCTCCCGTATTGAATTTTACAGGTATCTTATGTTTATTGGTGGATGTTGTATGCGTATCTATTTATTTTCTCTATTTTTCACATTTAACCTATTTCATACATTTTAAGTAGAAAACTAGTAAGTAAAGAATATGAGATCTAAAGGAAATTAACCTTCATAGTAAATATTTTAATATTTTATTAGATATATTGTGATGAACTATCCAATATAATATCCATGAAAATTTATAGATCAAATTTGTTGCACTACATTTTGGTAAGTTCATTAATTGGAAACATTTTTCATTTCACTCAAAAAGGTTTTCATTTTCCCATAAAATTTCATTACAGTTTTTATTTTATTTTTATATCGGTTAGTGCAAGCTAATGATGGTCTCTCATGACATGTTAGTGGAAATGCAAACCTTGAAAAACAACAATATGTTAACTTGGAGGTATTCTTCAAGGTAATTTTACAATGAATTTGAATATGGCGTAACAAAGAAACGTAGGAAATTGAATTACATTTTTAAATATACAAATTGTATTCATAGAAATTATGAACAATTGTGTCCGATTTGATTTTTTCTAACAATGGTATCTTATTTTTCCAACAAAATATAAGGTATATTTTTTTGTTTGTCCATGTGTTNGTATCTATTTATTTTCTCTATTTTTCACATTTAACCTATTTCATACATTTTAAGTAGAAAACTAGTAAGTAAAGAATATGAGATCTAAAGGAAATTAACCTTCATAGTAAATATTTTAATATTTTATTAGATATATTGTGATGAACTATCCAATATAATATCCATGAAAATTTATAGATCAAATTTGTTGCACTACATTTTGGTAAGTTCATTAATTGGAAACATTTTTCATTTCACTCAAAAAGGTTTTCATTTTCCCATAAAATTTCATTACAGTTTTTATTTTATTTTTATATCGGTTAGTGCAAGCTAATGATGGTCTCTCATGACATGTTAGTGGAAATGCAAACCTTGAAAAACAACAATATGTTAACTTGGAGGTATTCTTCAAGGTAATTTTACAATGAATTTGAATATGGCGTAACAAAGAAACGTAGGAAATTGAATTACATTTTTAAATATACAAATTGTATTCATAGAAATTATGAACAATTGTGTCCGATTTGATTTTTTCTAACAATGGTATCTTATTTTTCCAACAAAATATAAGGTATATTTTTTTGTTTGTCCATGTGTTGAGTACCTTAATGATGTAGTTTCATTCCAAAAACTTGTATACTTGTAGAGAATGATTTTTTCTTGTGCCGTGTATTTTTTGGAAATTTATAATATTAATTTTATATATTTTTAAAATTATAAAAGTGAACATATCGTTGAAATTACAACCTCTTTTCTTCATGCAGAAGAAGAGGGTTTTAGCATGATCAAAACAACGTTTTTTTTTAGATCTTAGGTATTCGTCTCCTCTAGTGTTGCATATAACTCATTTGAGAAATGGTTAAGTCAATAGAAAGTTATAGAAGAAATAAGAGAGATATGTATTCTAGGATTTTGATATATGCAAAGACACAAATAGATAAAAAATAGTAAACAACATTAATTTAAAAAAAAAAATCTATATTTGTAATCTATGGAGCCGACTCTATTTATGTCTGTAGTTTCATAAAAAAATCAATTTTTTAACCTATAGAAAAATAACGACAAAGACATATATATAAAGAGATATTCATAAAAATGGATGTTTTTATCAATTTTTGGACCAAACCACTAGGTTTGTCATCCCGAGCCTAAATCTGAGCCAACTGATTTAGCATACACGTTGTCAATCCTGGACAAAAAAATATGAAATGAAAAGAATGTGCACGTATTCTTATGAGTGCGCACATGATCTACTAATGCACACACATTCCTAATAGAATGAACACACTATAGGAACACGCATGAATTCCTAAGGGCGAGCACACACTCTTATAATTTAATTGATCTTTGTCATTACCCCGCCCCTCCCACTCTTTCTCTTTCTCTCTCTCTACCTCTCATTTTTTTCTCCCTCTCTATCCCTCACACTCACTCTCTACCCCCCTTGTATGTCTCCATATCTCTCCCTCACAATCCTATACATGATAATATGTATACATGGAAATATTTATACATAACAAGGAATGGAAAGACCTAGACCTAGACCTTGCCTTGACATGCCTCAGACTCTCACACCCACTACCTCTATATCCCCTCCCACACTTCTTCTCTCTCTCTCTCTCTCTCTCTCTCTCTCTCTCTCTCCCTCCCTCGCATATTATGGACCCCTCTCTCTTCCACCCCACTCCAAAACTGTCTCTCTCTCATCATTTTTAGTCTCAGTGTCACTCTATTTGTGCCCCTATTTATCTCTTTATTCCCCCTCTCTATCTCCCTTTATATCCCCGCTACCTCTCACTCTCTCTCTAAAACCCCTTCTATGTCTCCCTCTCTACTTCCTTTCCTCTCACTATACATATCTCTACCTTCCTCTCTGTCTCCCTCTCCCTTCCTCTCACATTCTCTCTCTACCCCTCTTTCTTTTGTTACTCTCTCCCCCTCACACACTCTCTCTCTCTCCCCCCTCCTCCCTCTCTCTCTTCCCCTCCCTACCACTATCTCTCCTCTATCTCTCCTACATATACCCATATCAACTACATTTACCTTTCTCTCTACCCCATCTCTCTTCCTCTCACACTCTCTCACACTCTATCTACTAGCTTCTTATGCCTTCCTTTCACTCTATCTGACATTCACACACACACACACACACTTTCTAGCCCCCCTATATGTATTTATCTCTCTCTCCCACACTCTAACACACTCACTCTCTACCTATCCTTTGTTTCTTCCTCTCACTCCCTCCCACACTCTCACACACACACTTTCTATCCCCCCTCTATGTCTCCCTCTCCCTCCCTCCCACACTCTAACACACTCACTATTTACCTCCCCTGTTTTTCTTCCTCTCTCTTCCTCTAATTAGCACTTTGTAAATTTTTTCCAATTGAATAGACAAACGATAGAGGTAATTGTTTCAACCAAATTCAAAGCTGGGCACTAGCATGCTCAACTCAGAGAGAGCTCTCTTGTCTCACTTGATATTTCTTTGGAAACTGGTGGCTAGATTTGGTTTGTTTTGGGTTTTTTTTTTATAAATTTGTTGGCCAAGAAGAGGAGGGACACTTAGGGGTATGGATGTCAAATTTTGAAATTGAATGAAAACATTGTTTGAGCAATAGAACTCTCCAGAGGATAAAGGCTAAATGAGGTAATGAATCTGAGTTGTAAATTTAAATTTGCAGAGTGTAAGAGAAAAGGGGAAAAACAAGTAACTGCATTAGAGCATTAATAAAATGAGTTCTGAATTAGTTAGGAAGAAATACACACAGTTTAAATTGTTTCAGCCGAGAGCATCAAGGGATGAATTATGGGGTTTTAACTATCCAATTTAAATAGACGAAAATGTAAATGGAATTAAAGAACACAGGAAATAAAAACAATGAAGGAAGACAAAACTCATATCATAGCCATTAGAATCTTTTCATAAATAGTTCAAAATGCTTATGCATATTTATTCAATTCAGTCCCAGAAAAATTACAATAGAGTCCAAAACCACCAGAATTGTGCCCTTGCACTTTTTCCAACATTAATACACTCAGAACCTCTAATACTTATACAATTCACGTTCCTTCAGTGTTCAATTGGTTACAATAACTGAAATGAAACATTTCAACTTCTACAATGATTACAAATGACAATTTTCAGAAACAACATTCCATGATCCCTGCAAATTCCTCACACGCTCCAACTCCTTCCTCTACCATTTTCTCCTTGAAATGTCACTCATACTCTTCAAATATAATTACATTTATCCATATTCACATTAAACAATTTGGAATAATATATTTGAAATAAAAATGATTCCCAAATATTTTCTATCGTGTAGAATTAAATTTCCATAATTTAATTCAAGCATGTGGTTCTTTAAAACCATGTCTTGTTTTTCCCAATTCACCATTTTACTTGTAAAAAACATTTAATGTTACTATTTCCCTTTGAAAATCATTTACTGTGTAATGTTTTTCCAATTTACCGTTTCACCGTGGAAAAACATTTATTGTGTATTTTTTCCAGTTTACCGTCTTTGGTAAAATACCTTTTATGTTCTTCTTTTACTTCTGTAAATATTTGGATAAAGAATTATCCAAGTCTTCGTTCACATGCATCTTCTCATTTAAATCTTTTGCATGGAAATAAACATTAATTTATTTAATTTGTAAAACTTAAATCTTACCTCCGTAAAATATTTTCACCTTGAGGAGGAATTTAATTTATTAGAAATTCCATAATTGTTGTTGAAATGCACTCATGGAAAAATTACACACATTAAACATATGATAAATGGTGCATTTATTACATTGGGCTTGGGTTGGAGTGATTTAATCCAAACTTCTTTTACCCCCAATGTGCTCCACGTAAAAACAAGTGTCCATGAAAGAAACCATGGTAGTTTTCCCCGACCCGCCTTCACATAATTTACCTCATCACTACTTCAATCCCTGATATATATGTTCACCCTCCATCCATAAATTGAGATTTGTGCCCATGATTTGACGTGATTCCATAAATAAAATATTGGATTAAATATTAATATAAATATTTTAATATAAAAACATTTATATTAATAATAATAAACCCTTTTTCTATTTTCTAAGGACTTTGGGCTTATGAGGCTTAACACATGAATTTGTCGATAGGATAAGGGTACTTAATAAAAGGAATATTTTTTATTTTCAAAGAGAATATGAAAATAGGGGTAAAAATGAATGAAGTGATGGAACTAAGGGAATTAGATAAGCATTAAGGCTAGGTATAGGTTTGGGATATTTGTCAAATTTTTTACTTATGGAGGACATGAATATTTGGGATGATCACTTGAGTGAAGGATTTAGGTGATGGGAGCTTGATGAAGTTGGCGAAAAAGTTTTAAAATCTGAGTGGAAAGATAGTGCAAGGACAAGATACTTTGGGAAAAATTAATGCAAATTAGCAGGTGATAACATAGGCTCCAACTGGGGATGCTATCCTCCTTGTGAGTTGGAAAAGAACTCATAGAACTGGTGCCTGATCCATTGGGATGCTCCCAAAATATGCGTGTGTACCCTACTTTGACCTGACACAAGTGTCTGTTGAAAACAAAACTCTACACACTATTATGAATTGGATACTGAACATTGAATACACCACTAAAAATTTGATTGTACACACCACTGGAAATCCAAAATGAATTTTTTTTGATAAACAAGGTTATTTGTATACTCCTATATACTCTAACTGCTGAAATGAACTACTAATCAAATGAAATAAAAATTCCAGTGTAACAATAAAAGCATTTTATCCACTGTTTGTTTACTTTGCACAAGCTTGCTCCAAATCCTGCTTACTAATAATTCATTTAAAATTTTATCCATAAATCCAAATCTAAAAAAATTAAAAACATTTGGACCGTTCACTACCTCTAACAAAAATTTCAAATGGATCTTCTAAAACATGCACAAAACGACTATCATGTTTCATCCCTTCCACTGCTTTCTTGTTTTCATGTGATTTAACATGCTGATTGTCACCATGAGGCTCAAAAATCTATTGATACTGATGGAAATAACAATCTTTTGAATCAAAAGACAGTTTTCGCTCAAATGAAACCCCTGGTGGAAATAAATCCATGTCTAACAATGATGTTGATTTACCATCATCTTTATTTCCAAGTTGGTAGTTGAGCACATGCTGCAAATCTAAATTGAGATAACCTTCCATGTAATCAACAACATGATCATTAAATGAATGAGAAGGGTTTTTGTCTTCCTCACTCGTAACAGTTTTCTCATGTAAAACACTGCCACTGTGAATGCAATCAGACTTCCCTACTTCATCTTTTATCTCATGATTTTCTTTCAACAATTCAAAGGAACAAAAACATAATGGAAGATAGTTTTCATTTGCAAGTCCATTGCTTTCTTCATATTTAACATCATGGCTAGTGGATTTATGATTTGAAACATTATAGACATTTTGTTTCAATAGTTCAAAAGAGGAAAAACACAATGGTAAATTTATTTCACCTGATTCAAAACGTTTTTCATTTTCGTCACTATTGTCATAAGTACATTTTTCAATTTCTTTGGATTGTTGAACATACTTATTTTCAGATTCGTCTTCGACCAATGGTTGCAAATTTGTACTAACAAGACCTTCTATATAACACGTACCAGGGTCATCAAACACATGAGAAGATTGTTGCAATTTCTTGTCAGTTTGTTTTAGTGAATCAGTGTGATTTTGCATTTACACACATTCATTTGCTTCAATGATGATCTTAGGATTTTCTTTCAATAATTTGAATGAAGAAAAGTATAAAGGTAAAGAATTCCGTTCAGTTGATTCAATACTTTCTCCTTTGTAACTGTGATATGTAGGATGATTTCTCTCATTACACTGCTGAAAAGGAGCATTTTATGATAGAGAACATGCAGTTTGTTGTTATAGGGAGTCAACATCATAATCATCATTATTTTCATCATAAATAGCAAAATCAACAACATATTCAATGCCATCTAACAAGAACAAACTTGGAACATCAACATGTTCTTCAACAAACTAATTTACAAATTCATCTTCTTGACTGTCTACAAATGAATACATAAAACAATCAACCCCTTTCTTATCATTGGATGGATCATAAGATAAATCAACCCCTCCTCTTTCAACAAGTGAAATATAATTTTTTTTCAAAATCATTAGGATTGGAAACTTCGAGAGGACCTATGATATTGTCAATTCTATGCTCAAGATTCCAATCAACTATTTTCTATTCATATTCACTTTCATGTTCTTGAGAATTCAACCCGTCCTTTTGGATCTATTTACATGATTGGATGTTGTGTTGAATGTACTGAGCATCATTAAACATTTGTTGTAAGGACTTACGTCTTCTTTCCATCAGGAGGAAAGAAAAATTTAGATGAAGCGTAGCTACATAATGGAGCATGGCTACAACTTCAGTGGGTTGAATTTCTTTGGACAAATTGTAATAGATACTGGAAAAAATTATAATGAATATCGAAATAGTTTAATTTCTCTTCTTTTTAAAGGCATAGAAATCTATAAGATGTAGATCCAAAGATTTCTTCCTGCCCCAAAAATTAAAAAAGACATCCTTCAATTCCTCTCATGAGATAATTGTCTCTAGCTACAAATGTTTAAACCATTCTTTGGTGTCTCCTTTCAAGGATTGAGAGAAGGCTCTCATACAATCATCATCATGATCAATCTCAAACAAATCTATAAAATTGTAACATCCCGCTCTGGCGCACTGAGAAAACTTATTCTTTGAGGACACTTGCTCACAAGTGACCTGGACTTTTATGATGATAAAACATTTATCCTTGATGATGATGTGTTATGATAGATGAAATGATGTTTTACTTATTTGACATAGACAAGTGTTATTGACTCAGTTTTATTGAGTGTGTAGGGTTTTGGAACTTGAGGATGCAGAGGCATCAATGGAACCCCTTGGACACTGGATTGAGTCAGGGAGTGTGCTATTTGGGTTGATTTATTTACTGTGATATTTCATTGATTTGATGATTGATGTGGACATGTTCCAACATGATTGTTGATGATGCAGGCTGACGATAGATTTCCGACTAGACTCACATATGGAGTAAAGGGGCCACACACGATTTCCAGAGAGGTTGAGGGAGAGGTGTATACAACAGCCCTGCCACAGCCTACTAGCGCTCTCGCCGTGGCTCAAACAGTAGGTTAACAATTACCTAGTTCGAGAGGATCCACGATGCCATGAGGGTAGACTGCGACAGTTGCTCACAATGACTCTAAGGGATGCGCAATAACGCGGGGGCCTTATTTATTAGAGCCCTTAGTCTCCCACAAGTTCACCTGGTGGAGTGTTGACTCCAGGGGTTATAGATGTCTACGAATCAGTCAAGTTGGCGAGTGGTACCCTTGGAGCACGTGGTGCATCCTGAAGGGCACGTCGCGCGAAAGAACCAAAAGTTAGCGAGTGGCACCCTTGGAGCACGCGGTGCATCTTGAAGGGTATATCGTGCGAAAGAAACACAAGTTAGCGAGTGGCACCCTTGGAGCATGTGGTGCATCCTAAAGGGCACATCATGCAAAAGAAACAACCAGGGCAAGTGGCACCCTTGGAGCACGTGGTGCATCCTGAAGGGCACGTCGCATTGATGGTGAGGAAGGAATAACCTATATGGCCCTAAGACATTTAACACATTAAGAAATTCTTAAAACGACTTCCCTAAATAATTGTTGCCCAGCTCATAATCTAAGTCCTAAGTCTAAAACTTCTCTAGGGTAAAAATTTAGTCTAACCTTAAGAAAATACCATAAATATAAAAATAAAAATTTAAACTAAAGCCCACTTAAGTAATAGTTTAGTCTTCATAAAATTCTTGGGGTAAAATGAAGAGAGGAATAATTTAATTAAAATCCATGGTTTTTAAAATTGAAAAGAAGAAATA
>SNQJ01S0041226.1:98240-112391 GCA_010110895.2 Picea sitchensis | reverse complement strand
AACTAAAAAAAATCTACATCAACAACTATTACCAGAAAGATTAAAACTCAAAATACATACAATAATATGGATTGACCAGTATCAAAACACTCACTCATATATTTTCTACATCAATTTCTCCATAAATACAATAGAAAGAGACAAAGGGAAATCATCCAAACAAAGCAACACTAAGTCAAAGTCATATGGGTGGGGCCCTAACTGAAAACAAGTGAGTCAACATTTGTAGGTTGAACTGGGTCCCACCCATCTATGAGAGGAACCAAGGGCTTGGGCCCCTCTGATATGGCATAAAATGTGAATTTTTCATGTTAATAATCACATATGCCTACCAAATTGGAGGTTACAATGCATGGTTTACTCATGTGCTATGCTGACACATGAGTTTCCCAATGATGACACTATACTTCTCTATATTCCCAAGCCCACCTACCTTATCTTAGGTATATGACCATGTAGGAATATCTAGCACTTTGGTAGGGTCTTTGGCTACCTTCCCTCTCTTGGTATTTGGGTATTTGTCATTTTCTCTCCTCTTGACCCTTGGGGTACGCGTTTGGGGTATTTCTTAACTTATGGGGTTCAATGTGGGGTTAAAACTCCCAATTGGGTCCATAGTTACGTTGGATATTCTCCATTATGGGTCCACAATGGCCCAAATCTATTTTAGGTTGCTACTTGCTAGCCCAAAGTGATTCAAAGCCCCTTAACCCTTTATAATGTTATGGCATAGAGCATATTATGGATATCTAAAATGAGTACAACACCTGTTTTTTTTTGCTAGTGGAATAGAGGGATAATTTGGGCCTAAAAACTAGTGGCTTGGTCTTATAAACCCACATCATGGAGTTAAAATGCACGCCACAATTTTTTCATATGACTCAAATTTACTTGGTCATATACCTCACGTCCTCCAAAGACTAAACTAATGCAGTTTTATGCATTGAGGCTATTCCCTTAGCTATATATATGATCCAGATTTATGCAAGAACACAATGAAATACATAAATACACATAAACGCAGAGGTGCAGCGGAAGTAAAACTTCACTTCATTAACAACAAATAACTGAAATATGCTTATAGACAGAATGGAAATAAAATAGCTTGGGCACTGGTAGTTTATTTCTGAGAAGAGATGTGGCAGCTTTTGGCCTATGAACTCTGTGTTACAATGAGACTCGAAGGCCTATATATTATTGAAAAATAATGGAAAACCCTAAACATCCAAAAACCTAACCCTAGGAGATGAAACGCCAGAATATGGGCCCCATTGGGGTAAATTGGTACATCAATTTCCCGAGGTCGTAACGTTGGCATACTATCTCTGTTTGACGCACATGATACATCGTTAGAAAGATCTATTCGAGGACTACACTGTTGATAGTGAATATCGAGTCTGAAACAGACTCATATTTTCCAAAGAATTCATGCCCAAAATACATCGTTTAGGGCCTCAAAATGGCTCCAGAAGTTTAGGACTCGAAAAACTGCTAAAAATAGTAAATTGTGCTATAATTAAGGAAACTGAAAAATCGAAAGAAATAATGGTGTGGGTCCAAGTTGAATAGGCGGGTGGACACCAATATCCACCTGGATCATTCCTTCCCCCTTAGGAAGCAATGGTCCCAATTGCGTTGAGTTCCCCCATGATATGCGGAAACTTCTGTTGAACTTGGTCCCTGGTGAGCCACTTGCCCTGGTGAAGGAGTTGGCCTACCTTGACAACTCGATATAGTTGGCTTCTCTGTTGGCGGGTGTTCTTGATCTATGTGTCCATAATCTGATTAGTTGTGGCTTGTTCCATGCAATATGGGTTTAACTCTATTGGTGTGAGTTGTTTTGCCATGTCGAATGTGTCTAGTAGAGGTGGAAAGTAGGGCCGAAGGTGGTCCACATTGAACACTAGGTGCAGACCAAGGAATGGTGGAATGATGAGCTTAAAGGCATTGTCCTCTACAGCCTTGGTGATGGTGTATGGCCATATCGGAGGGGCGAATCTTACGGTAGGGTCCAGCAAGGCGATCCTTTTGCAAATGTAGCCACACTTTGTCGCCCACCTAGAAGTTGTGTGGCACCCGATGTTGATCATGTCGTTGCTTGTACTTAGCATTAGCTCTGTCCAATATGTCATGAACCTGTTGGCGAATGTGTTGAATGTGCTCAATGAAGTTGTTTGCCTTCTTAGCTTCAGACTGGACATGGGCTGAATCTGCCTGAGTAGCTGCAAATGGCATGGCTACATTAATGGGACATAGTGGTTGGAATCTCAAGCCCACCTGAAAGGGGTTGTGGCTAGTTGAGCTATGGAGAGCCTGGTTGTAGTTTTGTTGTACATAGGGGAGGCTCTCATCCCATGTGCGTGGATGCTTTGAGTTGTTAATGCGCATAATGTGTACAATCATCTGGTTGACGACCTCTGTCTAGCCATCAGTTTGCAGATGGAAAGTTGTGGATTTGATGAGCTTGGTGTCCAACATCAACCAGAGGCTGGACCAAAATGTACTGAGGAACCTGTTGTCCCGATCTGAGATGATAGACTGTGGGATCCCAAAGTGTACCCACACTCGCTCAACGAAGAGTTTAGTAGTGTCTTTTGCTGTGATATTCTTCTTGCAGGCCATCATAATGGACATCTTCGAGAATCTGTCGACGACCACAAAAACATAGTCATTGCCATGCTTAGTAGAAGGAAGGCCCGACATGTAATCCATGGATATGGATTCCCAAGGTCGACTAGGGGTTGGTAGCAGAGTATAGAGGCCTTTCTTCTTGATGGTCGGTTTGGCAATGGTGCAAGCAGTGTAGGAATTGATGTATCTCCCGACATCCTGTCAAAGGTTCGACCAATAGAAATACTTTTGCAGAACTGCCACGGTTTTCTTGACCCCAAAATGCCCAATGACCCGACTGTAGTGCGCCTCCCAAATCATCTTGGCACGCTCGCTTGAAGGAACACAAATATGTCCTAGGTGACATAGCAGGGCATCCTAGAGGTGAAATTTAGGAACTTGCTTACCCTCCAAGAGCGTATTGTATGTGTGGCCGAATTCTGGATCACTTTTGTAGAGAAGTGGCCAATCAGAAGTCTCGTTCCCACAAGAGTTGAGCATTGTGGTTAGCGCCATGATAGAGGGTTGTCTGAGGCAATCTGCAACATTATTGGTGCTTCCTTTCTTGTACTTAATGTCCAAATGAAACTGTTGTAGGTATGTGGACCACTTATGATGGCGATCATTCTGCAACTTCCCTTGTGTCTCTATGAACTGCAAGGGTCGGTGGTCTATGTGGATAACTATTTCCTTTCCCAAAATGTAATGCTTTCATTGTTGGCAAGCCTACACAATGGAATACATCTCTTTGTCATAAGTGGGATACTTCCGGACTATGTCGGAAAGTGTCTCACTATGATATGCCATTGGATGCCCTTGTTGAGTAAGGACTGCCCCAATAGCATAGTCGGAGGCATCTGTCTCGATCTCAAATGGTTGTTGCAAGTCTGGTAATGTGAGCACCAGTGCAGAGAAGAGACGATGCTTCAAATAGTCAAACACCTCCTGTTGAGATTCAGACCAAAATAATTTTTCTTTTTCTCCTCCCTTGGTGACTTGACTCAAGGGCCAAGTGATATGAGAGAATCCTAACACAAACCTAGGGTAGAAATTGGTAAGACCCGAAAAGTTGCGGAGCTCTTCTAGGGTGGTTGCAGCTGGCCAATCCCAAATGACTTGGATCTTGGTCGGATCCACATGCACCCCCCACTCATCAATAATTTATCCCAGATACTGAACCTGGGTCATGCCAAAAGTGCACTTCTCCAAATTGGCACACAACTTGTGTTTCTGCAATGTTTGGAGGACGGAGGTGCTCTTCCCAAGTCTGGCTGAAGATCAGAATGTCATCCAAGTACACCACTAAAAATGAGTTGGTGAATGGTCACAAGATTTCGTCCATTAGTCTCATGAAGGTTGTTGTAACTAACCTCCTTGTTACGATGACAAACCTCTTATAACAAAAAATTATTATTTTTTCTTTTTTTTTTCTTTTTTTTGTGTGTGCACGTCTATACAAGGATAATAAATACATTCGACTTTGCGTCACCACACAATGATGAACATGGCGCATGCAATTGCAACAAAAACATAACGATCTAAGACACCCATCAAGTATCTTCAAGCAAGATACGATAATCAACCGACAAAATAAATAGGACTGACTACCCACTCGTCCTACCCTGCAATGGTTAGGACCTCCAAGACACATAAGCAACACTCAAGCCTAGGTTCCCATCGATTTTAACCATTTAAGGTCTCAGAGCTGGCGACTTTTCTGAGGAACATGGAGGTGTCTACAACCCTCCCGACACAAGCAAACCAAGCCTTCTAAGCTAATGACAATAACATAACCAACAAGATTGCAAACAACATGGTTATCTACATTAAGGCATTTTATGATAGTGCGTCATTATTAACTCATTACTACTATTATAGTATTGCATGGGAGGTGTACTTTAAATCAAATTACAAGACAATGGCAATTAATAAGGCAAGTAAGGTAATTAACATAGCTTATTCCAACCTCCATTGCGAACCCTTCAATGCATGTCTAAGGTGCATAATGACATCAAGGTGTAATCTAAATTAGTCTTAAAACAAATCAGTTGTGCAATTTCAAATTACAGTGTCATCAGAGTACTAGCTCAATCAATTACCTTAAATTGTTATTAATGTCATAAGTATTCTATTTGCAATTCATGATCTAATAATCATGTAGTTATATATATATATATATAACCATATATCAAAGATAGATTGTTCACCCCTTAACAATCCTTATACTAATTTCCTCATCCCAAAATAACAATAGTAATAATAATGGTTATTATTATTATTAATATTTAATAAAATAACACCTCATTACTTTAAACATGTTAATCATAAAAATCTTAAACCATTCATGACCATATAAAGATATTTAAATGCAGATTTGGTAATACTCATACACCTCATTCATCCTGAATAATAAATAAAGAATCTACACTAAAATGGTTCATGTACCTTTCGACACACCTAAAACATGACAGAATAATAAAAGTCTGATTAAAGGATAACTATAATTTGACCAATGGCTTCCAATAAATCTTAAACCAAACTCAGTAGCATTAAGGGTAACTCAAGCACTTTACTCCAGTAGATTTGTGTGCACAAGTAGGTATACATGTATTTTTGCATCTATTGACCTTAGATGATAAGGCATATAAACTCAACTGGTGAGATGATTTCAATGACCTTTTTGCCTTTTTATGAATACCTTTTTGGAATAAAAAAAATCAGGAAAAAGCGTGAAAGCTGCTATGTTTTTTGCTGGTTAAATGGAATTTCTACGATAGATAAATCTGTCTTAAGGATGGTATAGCATGTGCTCCGACCTCACCAGATATTCCAGAAGTTGTGGTCGAAGATTCCAGAGACTAATGCCCCAAATGGACTATAATAGTCTTGAATTATCTCGATAATGTTTCCATTTAAATGATAGCCATTCTAGAAATTTTACTTTTACTGAACAGATTTTGGCAGTCCACTCTAGAATCATTAAAATGGTTTGTTCTTTTTCTTTTAAAACTGCGTTAAGATTTGAATTAGCTGGCGTAAAGGGTTATGGCCCAAGCTCCCCACAATAAGGTCTACAAAATCTTAACAATAACAAAGAATTCTTATAGATAAGGAAGAAGGATCAGAGTTCCCTCAGACCTCATTTATCTAACAATACTTAAATGCTCCAGGGGGAAAAAAAAGTTCTTAAAACCGATTTCTTTCTAAGAAACAGTGGACCGCATTCCAGAACCCGCTTATTCTAACTAGATACCTACGTACCCATCTCTATATCCTCAGTTGTTGAAACAGGAGCCGCATGGGTCCATTCATAATCATTTAATGGACAAGGACAGAGACTGACAATAATTGTATCAGACAGGTCATTGGGAAATGATCAATGAGCACGGTCTCCAGTGAATAACTTAACCTCATCTCGAGCCATCTCCAAAATTCACCACCAAGCAATGTTAAGCATCGCTTGCACCAATGTCAAGGGAATCGAGAAAACGATGCTCACCAGAGAATCGAGGGAGTCCACGAGGGAAGGCGTTTTCTCAAAGGGCATCGAATCACCACCCATAAAAAAAATAATGGTTGTGTTCACCCACAGATTTAAAGGCCATACGTTTTCATCTAAAACTTATTCATCGCTATCAAGGAAGGGCATTAATATTAGTGTCATAAATTTTTTCTTTCAACGCAGAGGTAACTTAACTGCCCGACTGGTGTTTAGAAATCGCAGTAGCTTATATCAGGATAAGATTTGGCTTCAAGGCCATGCCCCGGCTCTATTTGCTCGGTCAATTTAAGTAACACTCATCATACCTGATGCTAGGAGTAAATTAGGACTCACACACCTATTCTAAGGTATAATTGTTGTGCAAGCAATAAGAGACAATCCAAAAGAAAACTATGAAATCGTTGTTCAGGTAAATAAGAGATAATCCCCCAAAATAAATATGAAATCGTTGTGAATACATTCCAGAAATTGAATATGAAACCGCTGTGTATCTAAATACAATTCGCTACAATGCTAGCATCGTCGGATGCAACACTACATCAATGGCATGTTAACCTGAGTATAAATAACTATGAAGAAGTCTATTGCGTGAGTTCCCTATTCATACTAAATCAAGCAAATAAATTGCAGACCCTTAGGTATCGTTGGAATGGGTACTGGTATAGTTTAATTTACCGAGGTACTAAAATTCAGTCACAATTGAACAAGGTAGATTCGCATAGTTTTAGGTGCTAAACACAAGCTAGGTGTATATATAAAAACAAGGGGCAGAGTTAAAAATTGGGGAGGGAGACGAAATGATAAATACAAGGCTAGAGTTTACTCAAATTTACCCAGTAAAATTTTTACAGCAATGATAAATACACAAGATTTTGTCGGAGTAAGTAAATAAATAAAAACCATTCAATCCAACGAGATCCAACACTGATTGAAGTTAAATATTCTTTCATCCAGATTACCCAATGCACATGCAAATCTAAATCATAAATCCTAATGCATTCCACTCTAAACATCAAAGAGCATATTGTTTCCTTATCGCTCGCTTCGAATGACGTCCGCGCGCTCCATGCCGCTCCCGCTCGCTGAACGTCGAGACCTCACCGGTACCTCCCAGCCAATTCTAGGGGTACTCTACTCCCCCCTTATCCCCCCGAGCCGCAAAGGGGCCACACACTATCCATATGGTAGGTCTATCTCCTAGCTCGCCTCGCAAGGCCGAGCTACCACTCCTCTCTGAGCTGGGAAATCCCAACTCCCACAAGTAAATCAGTCAAGACACTATTCTTGCAGCGTAATTTTACGCTAACAATAGATCCCCTTTCTTTCTTCTCCTCCCTTTATTTTATAGAGTTTTAGAACTTCCATTCATTCCCTAAATCTCATTTAATTTACGTTTTAATAAAAATCTTCTAAAAATTCTCCTTCGTACAAGTGTCATCCATCCCCGACTTTCCTCCAATAATTATTTTCTTTAATTTATTAATTGTCTAATTTCCCTCACCCACCTAGGGTTACTCCTAAAATCACTCTTAGGTGTCCCTAGATTCCCTTACAGGTTTTAAAAGCTTTCCCTAAAATGAAATTGCTAAATTAGTTCAATTTAGAAGGTTCTTTAAATGCAAATTCTTTACTAAGTTGACCTCCCACTTTTTACCATAAATTCCCCTCATTTCCTTTTTATGTTGCCTCATTCCCTAGTTTCCTAATTTTTATATTTCCCTCTTTCCCCTTTTTAATGAGCTAGAAATGACAGTTGTGCAAATTAACCTCTTTTACTTTTATTATTAATTTAGTATCTTTTTAAACTATCAAAAGTTAAAACAATTAATTTCTTCTTTACATCTTATCACATATTTTATTTAATTTCTTACTCCCTTCATTTTACCCAAAAATTTATGAAGACCAAAATTATTGCTTAAGTGGTTTTTTTTTTATTTATTTATTTAAACTTTATTGTTTTATTTTTATAAAGATATTTTCTTAAGGGTAGACAAAATTTTACCCCTAACGAAGTTTTAGACTTAGGACTTAGATTCTGAACTAGGCAACATTTTAATTAGGGAAGTTGTTTTAAAATTTCTTAATGAGATATTTGTCTTAGGGCCATCTAGGTTTGTTCCTTTATCATCATCATCGTGACGTGCCCTTCAGGACACACTACATGCTCCAAGGGTGCCACTTGCCTCTATTGTTTCTTTTGCGCGATGTGCCCTTCAAGACGCACCATGTGCTACAAGGGTGCCACTCGCCTCTTTTGTTTCTTTTGCACAATGTGCCCTTTAGGACACACCACGTGCTCCAAGGGTGTCACTCGCCTCTTGACTGATTGGTAGACATCAATAACTCCTGAAGTCAACTCTTCGTCAGGTGAACTTATGGGAGACTAAGGGTTTCTAAGGAATAAGGCCCCCGCCTTATTGCGCGCCCCTTAGAATCATCATGAGTGACTGTCGCAGTCTGCCCTCATAGCATCGTGGTTCCTCTTGAACTAGGTAATCGTTAACCTACAGTTTGAGCCACGAGGAGAGTGCTAGTAGGCTGTGGCAAGTTTGTTGTCCACACCTCTCCCTCAACCTCTCTGGTAGTCATGTGTGACCCCTTTACTACATATGTGAGTCTGGTCGGCAAGTTATCATCAGCCTGCATCATCAACAAATCATGTTAGAACATGTCCACATCATATCATCATCTCAAATGTACTAATATCACAGTAAATCAATCAAACCCAAATAGCACACTTCTTGACCCAATCCAGAGTCCAAGGGGTTCCATCGATGCCTCTGCATCCTCAAGGTCCAAAACCCTGCACACTCAGAAAAACCAAGTCAATAGCACCTGTCTATGTCAATGTAGTAAAACAACATGTCATCTACCCATGACGCATCATAATCAAAGACAATGTTTTAATATCATAATAATCTGGATCACTTGCAAGCAAGTGTCCTCAAAGAATAAGTTCGCTCAGTGCACCAGAGAAGGATGTTACAGTTGCAGGGGAATTCGTCAACCCGAAGGGCATGACCAGCCATTCGAAAAGGCCCTCCTTGGATTTGAAGGAAATATTCCACACATCAGAGGGTTCAATTGGTACCTGGTGATACCCATACTTCAAGTCAATCTTTCTAAAATATTTCACCCCCTTGAGTTGGTCCAGAAGGTCATCAATCTATGGGATCAAGTACGTATTCCAGACAGTGATCTTGTTCAATGCCTGGTATTCAATGCACGATCGAGCTCCCACAGGGCAATGAACTTGACCGGATGTGACCTTTTTGCAACAACTCCTAAATCTGCCTCATGATTTCATCATTCTCCAGAACAGAGCATTGATAGATTGGTCCATTGGGTAGCGATGCACCTGGGGTCAGATCGATGGGGTGCTTGACCTGGCAATGTAGAGGCACCGTTGTGGGGGAGGTGAAGATGTCCTCATACTCCTCCACGACCTTATCCATCTGTTGTTGTTGTGCAGAGGGGCCCTGTCTAGATGTCGTGGCCACAACCTTCTTCTTTCCCTGAGGGCAAATCATCGGGAAAACAAATTTCCTGGTTTTGGCAATGAGCTTGCTTCATTGTTTTGCAGTAACCAAAGAGATGGTTGTAGGCGGTGCTATTTTCGGTATCCTGTACATCTTATTTCCCAAAGTAATAATAAAAACACGAGGCCTGGACTCATACACAACATGTCGCTTCCACAAGTATGGTTGGCCTAATAATACATCAGAAACATCAAGAGGAGCAATGTCACATAATACCTCATCCGTGAAGGCCTTGATGTTGTAGGGAAGGCGACATTGTTAGCTTACGCGGAGGTCCCATCCTTGGTGCAGCCACCCGATGGTGTATGGATTTAGGTGTGATGTGGTCGAGAAGCCTAGTGGTTTCATGACCTCTACTGAGATGAGGTTCTTCTGTCTCCTACTGTCAACAATGAATTGCAACGGGGAACCCTTTACCCACATATGGGAATGGAAGAGGCACTCCGCCTCTTCTGGATCTTCTGGTTCCTTCTTCTGGATCTTTGTGGTGGCAATGGTGGTGTTGGGCTCCACATTGATAATTTTCTTCCCCCTGTCATTCCCCTTGTTGGGTTCTGATTCATGTTCGGAGCCTGCATCCGATTCAAAAACCTTCAACTCAGCTACCAGTGATTGCTTGGCCCAACACTCACTTGTGTTGTGAGTGGAGCTCTTATGGAACTCACACCACTTCCCCATGTCCTTTTTTGGTTTCGTGATGTTGTTCTTTGCTTGCAGCTTTGGCGGGTTGTCCTGGGTCGCCCTGCCTTGGCTTGGTCCTTTGTTCGACGGTTTGGTGGTACCTTTCCCTTGCTTCTGATTCGCAAACCCAAAGTCTCACTTCTTCTGTTTGAACTATTTCTCAATCTTGGCAGCATACTGGTATGCCACACCAAGCGAGGAATTGTTGAGGAATTCCATTTCCTCCTGAATGTATCTATGAAGATAGTTGTGGTACTTTAACACCAAATGTTTCTCCGAATATTTGATACACAACTTTGTGCATAGGGTATGGAACAGATTCGTCAACTCATGCACATCTTGGTCCCTTTGCTATCACAGGTAGTCCATAGTATGTATTTGTCCTCATAGCTCCCCACGGGATAATATTGTTCCTTGATGGCATATTGGAAATAATTCCAAGTGGGTGCAACTGAGAACAGAGATGGTTCCCCCTTGCTCTGTTTCTCCCAGTAGGTTTCCCACCAGTCCTTGACATGGGGGGTGGCTTTAAGGAGTGCAAAAATAATCCTTTCTCGGTCATAAAAGTCATGAGACGAGAAATATCCTTCTAGAAAATTAAACCATATATCAATGCCATCTGCATCTATTTGGCCCTCAAATATGGGAATGTCAAAATTTACTTGTACTTTAAAAGGAGTGGCGCCTCCAGAGTGGCTGTTGGATGTAGATGCGTTGCTAGTGGGCAACCGTTGAAGGATCTGGGAAAATTTTTCCATCATCGTGTTCCTTTGTTTCTTGAGGGACTCCTCGAGCAATAATTTGATAGGATATCTTGCTCCCTCATCTTTATTTTCTTCCCCAATGGGCGGTGGTCGAGGTTTGCGAGGCTGATCTTGCAACGGTTCAACTAGATCGAGCCCTAACTCCTTATACCCGGATCTCGTTGGGGACATGCAAAGAAGGATCGAGAAAGAGTAGACTGCTCTGATACGACTGATCCAGATTTATGCAGGAACATAATGAAATACAGAAATACACATAAACACAGAGGTGCAACGGAAGTAAAACATCATTTCATTAACAACAAATGACTGAAATATGCTTACAGATAGAAGAGATGTGGTGGCTACTAGCCTATGAACTCTGTGTTAAAATGAGGCTTGAAGGCCTATATATTATTGAGAAACAATGGAAAACCCTAAACATCCAAAAACCTAACCCTAGGAGATGAAACGCGGGAATATGGGCTCTGTTGGGGTAAATTGGTACATCAATTTCTCAAGGTTGTAACTTTGGCATATTATCTTCGTTTGATGCACATGATACATAATTAGAAATATCTATCCGAGGACTACACTGCTGACAATGAATATCGAGTCCAAAATAGACCCATATTCGTCGAAGCATTCATGCCCAAAAAACATCGTTTAGGGTCTCAAAACGGATCTAGAAGTTCAGGACCTGAAAAATTGCTAAAAATAGTAAATTGTGCTACAATTAAGGAAACTGAAAAACTGAAAGAAACAATGGTGTGGGTCCAAGTGGAATAGGTGGGAGGCCACCAATATCCACCTGGATCAATATACCTTTCTATTATCTATGTATTTGAACAAACTACCTTTGAAATCTTATCTATGCACTCCATTGACTAAGATAGAGAAAAAAGATGAGGAAGTGGGCATCATGATCCAAGCCATGACTATCGAAGCCAAAGGCATCAAGGAGGGAACACATGTATTGCTAGTTGATTCTGTCAAAATATTTGGAAAGGTCGAGTTTGATGAGCATAACTAGAGTCCTTATTGTTTTCAATGAGTGGATGACTTCATGAGTTAGGATGACACTATCCATGATTGTCCTTCCTTCCACATAGCCAACTTGCTCTTTGGAGATGATGTAAGGCATGATTGGTTTGAGATGCATGGCAATGACCTCGGTGATAATTTTGTGGATGACATTACAAAGAGCTATTGGTATGTATTGTTTGGGATGCGTTACAGATTCCTCCTTTCGTATGAGCGTAAGGAAGGTGGCATTGAAGGTTGAGAGAACTTGTCCCGAAGTTCTTGATTCCTCCACCACTTTCCATACTTCATCTCTGATCATTGGCCAACAGTAGTGGAAGAAATATGTCGTGAAGCCATCTGGACCTGGTGCTTTACCTGGGGGAATTTCTTTAATTTCTTGATCCACCTCCTCTTGGGTGATGGGTCTCTTCAGGGCTTCATTATGTTCCTAAATGACTAGGGAGGGTATGTTCCTGGTGATTTTGTGGATCACTAGCATTATGTCATCGATGGGATCTCTTAGGAGGTCTTTGTAGTAATTGATCAATTCCTCTACTATTTTGTCATGGTCCCTAATGGGATTTCCCTAGGCATCCTCTAGTTGGGTGATTTTGTTGATGTATCTTTAGTGCACCATGGATCGATGAAGGAACTTCGTGTTCTTTTCTCCTTCTTTGAGCCATTGTACCATGAATTTCTATCTCCAGAGTATTTCCTCTTGTTCCTTTCTCTTATCCAATTCTTCCTTGAGTTCCTCCTCTTCCTTCATTAAGGTTGTCTTTCTATCCCCAGTAATGAAGGTCTTTTGCAAGGTTTCTATGCACTGCTCGATTTCCTACATTCTTTGCAGGATGTTCCCAAATACATTATTATTCCATCTCTTTAGCTGTGACTTAAAAATTTTGTGTCGTTGCTGGAATTTGTACATGCATGTTCCATGGTCTATTTCTTCTTACTTCCACCAGGATTTTGAAATCTTTTGAAAGTCTGGGTGAGAGAGCTAGAACTTCTCAAATCTGAAGGGTTTGATTTTGGGCGTCGCCCCGACATCAAGACAAAGAGAAACAAGTCAGTGATTTGAGCCTGATTTCAGGAGAATGTTGGCTTCAATGACGAGGTCCTCTAAAAACAGGGCTTTTGAAAAGAGCAAACGGTCTAGACGACAAGCTACATGTTGATGCCCAGATCTGCGATTGGACCAGGTGAAAATTCCATTTCTATTTTCTATATCTATTAAATCCAGGTGGTCTATGAGGGCTCAGAGCTTACCACTATCTTGATCGAGCCTCTTGGCACCTCCTGTCTTTTCCTCCAACATTAGAATGATATTGAAATATCCCCCTAGGAGCCAGTTAGGCGAACCCAACAGTGTTTTGATGGTGTCTATTATCTTAAAAAATAACTCTTTGTCCCGAGTACTTTGAGGCCCATACACATTTGTGATCACGCCTTCTTTGGTAGATCCTATGACTTTGAAGTGAGCCGTAAGAGTGATAGCTATGGAAAAGGGTTGATCTATGATAACTATTGTTGGATTCCACAATATTTCTAGACTTCCTGCCGCTCTATTGGATTCCATATGAAGGGAGTCACATCCTCTCCAACAACACCGGAAGATATTTGTCGCTTCTTCACCAACACATTTTTTTTCCTGCAAAAGGAGAATGTCCAGATTCTCAACATGAATACAATATCGAAGTGTCCTCTGCTTGGATCTTCCATTGAGCCCTCTGATATTCCATGTTATGATCTTCATCATGATGAGTTATGAGGTGGATGGAGGTATCCCTCCATTAGTTTCTGGATATGCCCCGAGTTCAGCATGAAGTTGCCTACTTCCTTGATGAGTTGTTGTGCAGATTTGTCCCCTTGTCTCTTGCTTTCCTAGAAGGTTTGTTTCATCTCAGTGGCTGAGTCTAAGGATATCCCTAGTTGCAAGGTAGATCCTACCATGGAGTCAATGAATAATTTGTGAACCTTTCTGAGTTGTTCCACTGGGATGGTTTGCAGATCCTTTCGATTGAAGGCTTCCTCCAGTTTTTCGAGATCT
>SNQJ01S0041226.1:84313-98230 GCA_010110895.2 Picea sitchensis | reverse complement strand
AAAAGGCCCTCCTTGGATTTGAATGCAGTTTTCCATACATCATAGGGTTCGAATTGTACTTGGTGATACCGAGACTTCAAGTTGATCTTTCTAAAATAATTCGCTCCCTTGAGTTGGTCGAGAAGGTCATCAATCCATGGGATCCGGTACCTATTCTGGACAGTGATCTTGTGCAGTGCTCGATAGTCAATGCAGAGTCTCCAAGTCCCATCCTTCTTCTGCACCAACATGATCGGGCTCCCACAGGGCGATGAACTTGGTCGGATGTGACCTTTCTGCAATAGCTCTTCAATATGCCTCTTGATTTCATCATTGTCGATAATAGAGCATCAATATAGGGGTCCATTGGGAAACAACACACCTAGGGTTAGATCAATGGGGTGCTTGACCTGGCAGTGTAGAGGCACCCCTGCGGGGGAGGTGAAAATGTCCTTGTACTCCTCCACGACCTTATGCATCTGTTGTTTTCAGGCAGTGGGGCCCTGTCTGGAAGTCATGGCCATAGTATTCCTCTTTCCATGAGGGTGGATCATCAGGAAAACAAATTTCCTGGTGTTGGAAACGAACTTACTGCATTGTTTTGCAGTAACCAAAGAGATGGTGGTAGGCGGTGCTATCTCCAGTATCCTATACAACCTATTGCCCAAAGTGATAATAACAACATGAGGCCTGGAATCATACACAACATGTCGCTTCCACAAGTACAGTTGGCCTAATAATTCCTCAGAAACATCAAGAGGAGCAATGTCACATAATACCTCATCCGTGAAGGGCTTGATGTTGTAGGGAAGGTGACATTGTTGACTGACGCGAAGGTCCAATCCTTGGTGCAACCACTTGATGGTGTATGGTTTTTGGTGTGATGTGGTCGACAAGCCCAGACGCTTTAGGACCTCTACTGAGATGAGGTTCTTCTAGCTCCCGTTGTCGACAATGAATTGCAACAGGGAACCCTTTACCCACATATTCGAATGGAAGAGACGCTTCGCCTCCTCTGGATCTTTTAGTTCCTCCTTCTGGATATTCATGGTGGCAATGGTGGCATTGGGATTCACATTGATAATTTTCTTCCCCCTGTCATTCCCCTTGTCAGGTTCTGATTCAGAGTTGGAGCATGCATCCAATTCAAAAGACTTCAACTCGGCTACTAGTGACCGCTTGTCATGACACTCACTTTTGTTGTGAGTGGAGCTCTTATGGAACTCACACCACTTCCCCGTGTCCTTTTTGGGCTTTGTGGTGTTGTTCTTTGCTTGTGGCTTTGGTGGGTTGTCCTGGGCTGCCCCGCCTTGGCTTGGTCCTTTG
The DNA here is from genome assembly GCA_010110895.2 of Picea sitchensis. Classification (NCBI taxonomy): domain Eukaryota; kingdom Viridiplantae; phylum Streptophyta; class Pinopsida; order Pinales; family Pinaceae; genus Picea; species Picea sitchensis. Next base: position 96,925 of record SNQJ01S0041226.1, on the reverse strand, counting down.
TTCTGTGGTTTGGGGGTACCTTTCCCTTGCTTCTGATTTGCAGACTCAAAGTCTCGCTTCTTCTGTTTAAACTTCTGCTCAATATTGGTAGCATATTGGTATGCCAAACCAAGCGAGGCGATGTCGAGGAACTCCATTTCCTCTTGAATGTATTTGTGCATACAATTGCGGTACTTTAACACCAAATGTTTCTCTGAATATTTCATACCCAACTTTGTGTGTAGGGTATAAAACAGATTCGTCATCTCATGCACATCTTAGTCCCTTTGCTGCCACATCATAGTCCATTGTATGTATTTGTCCTCATAGCTCCCCACGGGATAATATTGTTCCTTGATGGCATCTCAAAAATAATTCCAAGTGATTGTGGTCAAGAATAGAGAGGGTTCTCCCTCGCCTTGTTGCTCCGAGTAGGATTCCCACCAGTTCTTGACATGGGGGGCGGCTTTGAGGAGTGTGAAAATAATCTTTTATCGATCGTAAAAGTCATGAACCGATAAATATTATTCTAATAGATTCAACCATCTATCTATGACATCTTCATATATTTGGCCCTCAAATATGGGAATGTCAAAGTTTACTTGTACCTTAAAAGGAGTGGCGCCTCCAGAGTGGTTGTTGGATGTGGATGCGCTGCCAGTGGGAATCCGTTGAAGAATTTGGGCAAAGTTGTCCATCATTGCATTCCTTTGTTTCTCGAGAGCCTCCTCGAGCAATATTTTGATAGGATCTCCTACTCCCTCATCTTTCTTCTCTTCCCCCATGGGCGGTCGTCGGGGTTTGCGAGGCTGATCTTGCAAAGGTTCAACCAGATCAAGCCCCAACTCTTTATACCCCGATCTAGTTGGGGACATGCAAAGAAGGATCGAGAATGAGCAGACCACTCTAATACCACTGATCCGAATTTATGTAGGAACACAATGAAATGCAAAAATACACATAAACACAGAGGTGCAGTGGAGATAAGAACTCATTTCATTAATAACAAATGACTGAAATATGCTTAGAGACAGAATGGAAATAAGCTAGCTAGGGCGTTGGTAGCTTATCTCTGAGAAGAGATGTGATGGCTACTAGCCTTTGAACTGTGTTACAATGAGGCTCGAAGGCCTATTATTATTCAGAAACAATGGAAAACCCTAAACATCCAAAGACCTAACCCTAGGAGATGAAACGCTAAGACTATGGGCTCTGTTTGGGTAAGTTGGTACATCAACTTCCTGGGGACGTAACTTTGGCATATGATATTTGTTTGACGCGTTCCATACCTCGTTAGAAATATCTATCCGAGGTATATAACTTTTGGGTGAGAAACAATTATTAAAGATCCATGTTTCTCCCTGTTTTCCCAAAAAATGTCGTTTAAGGCCTCAAAATGGCTTCGGAAGTTCAGGACCCGAAAAAATGCAAAAAATAGTAAACTATGTGAAAACTGAAAAAATGAAAGAACCAATGGTGGGGGTCCAAGTGGATGGGGTCATATAGATGGGGTCATATTGATGGGGTGCTTGACCTGGGGTCAGATCGATGGGGTGCTTGACCTGGCAGTGTAGAGGCACCCCTGTGGGGGAGGTGAAGATGTCCTTGTACTCCTCCACGACCTTATCCATCAGTTGTTTTTGGGTAGTGGGGCCCTGTCTGGAGGTCATGGCCATAGTATTCCTCTTTCCTTGAGGGCGGAGAATCAAGAAAATAAATTTCCTAGTTTTGGAAATGAGCTTACTACATTGATTTGCAGTAACCAAAGAGATGGTGGTAGGCAGTGCTATCTCTGGTATCCTGTACAGCTTATTGCCCAAAGTGATAATAACAGCACGAGGCCTGGACTCATACACAATATGTCACTTCCACAAGTATAGTTGGCCTAATAATACATCAGAAACATCAAGAGGAGCAATGTCACATAATACCTCATCCGTGAAGGGCTTGATGCTGTAGGGAAGCGACATTGTTGACTGATGTGGAGGTCCCTACCTTGGTGAAACCACTTGATGGTGTATGGTTGTTGGTGTGTTGTGGTCGAAAAACCTAGCCACTTCATGACCTCTACCGAGATGAGGCTCTTCTGGCTCCCACTGTCGACAATGAACTGCAACGGGGAACCCTTTAACCACATCTTGGAATGGAAGAGATGCTCCACCTCCTCTGGATCTTCTGGTTCCTCCTTCTGGATCTTCGTGGTGGCAACGATGGCATTGGGCTCCGCATCAATAATTTGCTTCCCCTTTTCATTCCCCTTGTCAGGTTCTGATTCAGAGTCGAAGAATGCATCCGATTCAAAAGACTTCAACTCGGCTACGAGTGACTGCTTGTCCCGACACTCACTTTTGTTTTCAGTGGAGCTCTTATGGAACTCACACCACTTGCGCACGTCATTTTTTGGCTTCGTTGTGTTTTTATTTGCTTGTGGCTTTGGCAGGTTGTCCTGGGATGCCCTGCCTTGGCTTGGTCCTTTATTCTGTGGTTTTTGGGTACCTTTCCCTTGCTTCTAATTTGCAGACTAAAAGTATCGCTTCTTCTATTCGAACTTTTGCTCAATCTTGGCAACATATCAATATGCCACACCAAGCGAGGAGATGTCGAGGAACTCCATTTCCTCCTGAAAGTATCTGTGCAAACAACTGCAGTACTTTAACACCAAATGTTTCTTTGAATCTTTGATACCCAACTTTGTGCGTAGGGTATGAAACGGATTCGTCATCTCATGCACATCTTGGTCCCTTTGATGCCACAACTTAGTCCATTGTATGTATTTCTCCCCATAGCTCCCCATGGGATAATATTGTTCCTTGATGGTGTCTCAAAAAGAATTCCAAGTGGGTGCGACCGAGAACAGAGAGGATTCTCCCTCGCCCTGTTGCTCCGAGTAGGTTTCCCTCCAATCCTTTACATGGGGGGCGGCTTTGAGGAGTGTGAAAATAATCTTTTCTCGGTCGAAAAGGTCATTAACCGAGAAATATCCTTCTAACAGATTAAACCATCTATATACGGCATCTGCATATATTTGGCCCTCAAATGTGGGAATGTCAAAGTTTACTTGTACCTTAAAAGGAGTGGCGCCTCTAGAGTGGTTGTTGGATGTCGATGCACCACCAGTAGGAATCCGTTGAAGAATCTAGGCAAAGTTGTCCATCATCGCGTTCCTTTGTTTCTCGAGGGCCTCCTTGAGAAACATCTTAATAGGATCTCCTACCCTCTCATCTTTATTTTCTTCCCCCATGGGTGGTCGTCTGGGTTTGCGAGGCTAATCTTGCAAAGGTTCAACCAGATCGATCCCCAACTCCTTATACCCCGACCTCATTGGGGACATGCAAAGAAGGATCGAGAATGAGCAGACCGCTCTGATACCACTGATCCAGATTTATGTGGGAACACAATGAAATACAAAAATACACATAAATGCAGAGGTGCAGTGGAAATAAGACTTCATTTCATTAATAAAAAATGACTGAAATATGCTTACAGACAGAATGGAAATAAACTAGCTAGGGCACTGGTAGCTTATCTCTGAGAAGAGATGTGGTGGATACTGGCCTCTGAACTTTGTTACAGTGAGTTTCGAAGGCCTATTATTATTGAGAAACAATGGAAAACTCTAAACATCCAAAGACCTAACCCTAGGACATGGAACACTAAGACTATGGGCCCCGTTTCGGTAAGTTGGTACATCAACTTCCTGGGGACGTAACTTTGGCATACGATCTCCATTTGACGCATTCCATACCTCGTTAGAAATATCTATCCGAGGAATACAACATTTGGGTGTGAAACAATGAACAAAGTTCCATGTTGCTCCCCATTTTCCCAAAAAACGTCGTTTAAGGCCTCAAAACGACTTCGGAAATTCAGTACCCGAAAAACTGCTAAAAATAGTAAACTGTGCGGAAACTGAAAAACTGAAAGAACTAATGGTGGGGGTCTAAGTGGAATAGGTGGGTGGCTACCAATATCCACCTGGATCATTCCTCCCCCCTTAGGAATCAATGGTCCCCATTGCGTTGAGTTCCTCCATGAGATGAGGAAACTTCTGCTGAACTTGGTCCCTGGTGAGCCACTTTCCTTGGTAAAGGAGTTGGCCTCCTTTGACAACTCAATATAGCAGTATATTTTGTTTTCGGGTGTGCTTGATCTGTGTATCAATGATTTGATCAATTCTGGCTTGTTCCATGCAGTCGGTATTTAACTCTGTGGGTGTGAGTTGTTCTGCCATGTCGAATATGTCTAGTAGAGGTGGAAAGTAGGGCCGAAGGAAGTCCACATTGAACACTGGGTGTAGACCAAGGAATGGTGGAATGCTGAGCTCAAAGGCATTTTCCCCTACAGCCATGGTGACAGTGTACGACCCATATCGAAGCGGACGAAGCTCGCGGTGGGGTCTAGCGAGGTGCTCCTTTTGTAAATGAAGCCACACTTTGTCACCCACCTGGAAGTTTTGTGGCACCTAATGTTGATCATGTCGCTGCTTGTACTTAGCATTGGATCTGTCCAAGATGTCATGAACCTATTAGTGGATGTGTTGAATGTGCTCAATGAAGTTGTTTGCCTTGTCAGCCTCAGACCAGACATGAGCTGAATCTTCCTGAGTAGCCACAAATGGCATGGCTATGTCAGTGGGACATAGTGGCTGGAATCCCAAGCCCAATTGAAAGGGGTTGTGGCTGGTTGAGCTATGGGGAGACCGGTTGTAGATATTTTGTACATAGGGGAGGCTCTCAACCCACGTGCGTGGATTCTTTGAATTGTACATGCATAGAATGTGTACAATCATCTGGTTGACGACCTATGTCTGGCCATCAGTTTGCGGATGGAAAGTTTTGGACTTGTTAAGCTTGGTGTCCAGCATCGACCAGAGGCTAGACCAAAATGTACTGAGGAACCCACTATCCCAATCTAAGATGATAAACTGTGGGATCCCAAAGTGTACCCACACTCGTTCAAAGAAGAGTTTAGTTGTGGCTTCTGCTATGATATTCTTCTTCCAGGCCATCATAATGGATATCTTCAAGAATCGCCCGACGACCACAAAAACACAGTCATTGCCATGCTTAGTAGAAGGAAGGCCCGACATGTAATCCATAGAGATGGATTCGCAAGGTCGACTAGGGGTGGGAAGCAGAGTATAGAGGCCTTGCTTCTTGATTGTCAGTTTGGCAATGGCACAAGCAGTGCAAGACTAGATATACTTCCCGACATCTTGTCGAAGGTTCGGCCAATATAAATATATTTGCCGTACTACCATGGTTTTCTCGGCCCCGAAATGCCCAACAACCTAACTATAGTGTGCCTCCCAAATCATCTTGGAACATTCTCTTGAAGGAACACAAAGGTGTCTTAGGTGACAAAGCAGGGCATCCTGGAGGTGAAAATTGGGAACTTGCTTACCCTCCAAGAGTGTATTGTATGTGTGGCTGAATTCTAGATCACTTGTGTAGAGAAGCGGCCAATCGGAAGTTTCGTGCCCACAAGTGTTGAGAACAGTGGTTAGCGCCATGATGGGTGGACAACTGAGGTAGTATGCAACATTATTGGTGCTACCTTTTTTGTACTTAATGTTCAAATGAAACTGTTGCAGGTATGTGGACCACTTCTGATGGAGATCGTTCTGCAACTTCCCTTGTGTCTGTATGAACTGGAGGGGTCGGTGGTTTGTGTGGATGACCATTTCCTTTCCCAAAATGTAATGCTTCCATTGTCGACAATTCTTCTCAATGGAATACATTTCTTTTTCATAAGTGGGATACTTTCGGACTGTGTCGGAAAGTGTCTCACTGTGATATGCCACTAGATGCCCATGTTGAGTAAGGACTGTAGCAATAGCATAGTCAGAGGCATGTGTCTCGATCTCAAATGGTTGTTGCAAGTCTGGTAATGTGAGCACTAGTGCACAGTAGAGGCGATGCCTCAACTCCCTGAATGCCTTATGTTGAGATTCAGACCAAAAGAATTTTTCTTTAGCTCCTCCCTTGGTGACTTGACTCAAGGGCCAAGTGATATGATAGAATCCCAACACAAACCTGCAGTAGAAATTGGCAAGACCTAAAAAGATACGGAGCTTTCTTAGGGTGGTTGGGGATGGCCAATTCCGAATGACTTGGATATTTGTTGGATCCACATGCACACCCCACTCATCAATAATGTATCCCAGATACTGAACCTGGGTCATGCCAAAAGTGCATTTCTTCAAATTGGCACACAAGTTGTGTAGCTGCAGTGTTTGGAGGAACTGTCCGATGTGGTGGAGGTGCTCTTCCCAAGTCTAGCTGAAGATCAAAATTTCATCCAAGTACACCACTATAAATGAGTTGGTGAATGGCCGAAGGATGTCATCCATTACCCTCATTAAATTTGTAGGGGCATTCATCAACCCGAAAGGCATGACCAACCATTCAAAAAGGACCTCCTTGGATTTGAATGCAGTCTTCCATACATCAGAGGGTTCGATTCATACCTAGTGATACCCAGAATTCAAGTTGATCTTGCTAAAATATTTCACCCCCTTGAGTTGGTCCAGAAGGTCATCAATCCATGGGATTGGGTACCTATTCCGGACAGTGATCTTGTTCAGTGCTCGATAGTCAATGCAGAGTCTCCAAGTCCCATTATTCTTCTACACCAACACGATCGGGCTCCCATAGGGCAATGAACTCGACCGGATGTGACCTTTCTGTAGCAGCTCCTGAATCTGCCTCTTGATTTCGTCATTTTCTAGAATAGAGCATTGATATATGGGTCCATTGGGAAGCAACACACCTGGGGTTAGATCGATGAGGTACTTGACCTGGCAATGTAGAGGCACCCCTGTAGGGGAGGTGAATATGTCTTCATAATTCTCCACGACCTTATCCATCTGTTGTTTTTGGGTAGCGGGGCCCTTTCTAGAGGCCATGGCCACTGTATTCCTCTTTCGCTGAGGGCGGATCATAAGGAAAACAAATTTTCTAGTTTTGGAAATGAGCTTATTGCATTGTTTTACAGTAACCAAAGAGATGGTGGTAGGCGGTCCTATCTTTGGTATCCTATACAACTTATTTCCAAAAGGGATAATAACAGCACGAGGCCTGGACTCATACACAACATGTCGCTTGCACAAGTACGGTTGGCCTAATAATACATCAGAAACATCAAGAGGAGCAATGTCACATAATACCTCATCCGTCAAGGGCTTGATGCTGTAGGGAAGGCGACATTGTTGACTAACGCAGAGGTCCCATCCTTGGTGCAACCAATCGATGGTGTATGGTTGTTGGTGTGTTGTGGTCTATAAGCCCAACCGCTTCACGACCTCTACCAAGATGAGGTTCTTCTGGCTCCCGCTGTCAACAATGAACTGCAATGGGGAAACCTTTGCCCAGATCCTGGAATGGAAGAGACACGCCACCTCCTATGGATCTTCTAGTTCCTACTTCTAGATCTTCATGGTGGAAACGGTGGCGTTAGCCTCTGCATCGATAATTTTCTTCCCAATATCATTCCCCTTGTCAGGTTCGGATTCAGAGTCGGAGCATGCATCCAATTCAAAAGACTTCAACTCAGATACCAGTGACTGGTTGTCCCGACACTCACTTGTGTTGTGAGTGGAGCTCTTATGGAACTCACACCACTTCCCCATGTCCTTTTTTGGCTTTGGGGTGTTATTATTTGCTTGTGGCTTTGGCGGGTTGTCCTGGGCTGGCCTGCCTTGGCTTGGTCCTTTGTTCTGCAGTTTGGGGGTACCTTTCCCTTGCTTCGGATTTGCAGACTCAAAGTCTCGCTTCTTCTGTTTGAACTTCTGCTCAATCCTGGAAGATTATCGGTATGCCACACCAAGTGAGGAGATTTCGAGGAACTCCATTTCCTCCTGAATGTATCTTTGCAGACAACTGCGGTACTTTAACACCAAATATTTCTCTGAATCTTTAATACCCAACTTTGTGCATAGGGTATGAAACAGATTCATCATCTCATGCACATCTTGGTGCCTTTGGTGCCGCAGCGTAGTCCATTGTATGTATTTGTCCTAATAGTTATCCACAGGCTAATATTGTTCCTTGATTACACCTCGGAAATAATTCCAAGTGGGTGCAGTCGAGAATAGAGAGGGTTCCCCTCATCCTGTTTCTTCGAGTAGGTTTCCCACCAGTCCTTGACATGGGGGGTGACTTTGAGGAGTGCGAAAATAATATTTTCTCGGTCGTAAAAGTCATGAAATGAGAAATATCCTTCTAACAAATTCACCCATATATCTACGACATCTACATATATTTGGCCTTCAAATATGGGAATTTCAAAGTTTACTTGTACCTTAAAAGGAGTGGTGCCTCCAGAGTGGTTGTTGGATGTCGATGCACTGAATCCGTTGAAGAATCTGGGCAAAGTTGTCCATCATCACATTCCTTTGTTTCTCAAGGGCCTCCTTGAGAAACATTTTGATAGGTTCTCCTACTCCCTCATCTTTCTTTTCTTCCCCCATGTGCGGTCATCAGGGTTTGCGAGGCTGATCTTGCAAAGGTTCAACTAGATCGAGCCCCAACTCCTTATACCCCGACCTTGTTGGGGACATGCAAAGAAGGATCGAGAATGAGCAGACCGCTATAATAATACTGATCCGAATTTATGTAGGAACACAATGAAATACAAAAATATACATAAACGCAGAGGTCTAGCGGAAATAAGACTTCATTTCATTAATAACAAATGACTGAAATATGCTTACAGACAGAATGGAAATAAACTAGCTAGGGCGTTGGTAGCTTATCTCTGAGAAGAGTTGTGGCGGCTACTGGCCTTTGAAATATTTTACAATGAGGCTCGAAGGCCTATTATTATTGAGAAACAATGGAAAACCCTAAACATCCAAAGACCTAACCCTAGGAGATGAAACTCTAAGACTATGGGCCCCGTTTGGGTAAGTTGGTACATCAACTTCCTGGGGATGTAACTTTGGCATATGATCTTCGTTTGATCTGTTCCATACCTCGTTAGAAATATATATTCGAGGAATACAAATTTTAGGCGAGAAACATTGATTGAATGAACATATTACTCCCCGTTTTCCAAAAAAACGTCATTTAAGGCCTCAAAACGGCTTCGGAAGTTCAGGACTCGAAAAACTGCTTAAAATAGTAAACTGTGCGGAAACTAAAAAACTGAAAGAACCAATGGTGGGGGTCCAAGTAGAATAGGAGGGTGGCTACCAATATCCACCTAGATCATTCCTGCCTCCTTAGGAAACAATGGTCCCCATTGCGTTGAGTTCCTCCATGAGATGAGGAAACTTCTGCTCAATTTGGTCCCTGGTGAGCAACTTGCCTTGGTGAAGGAATTGACCTGCTCTGCCAAATCGATATAGCAACATCTTTTCTTTTCGGGTGTGCTTGATCTGTGTATCCATGATCTGATCAATTCTAGCTTGTTCCATGCAGTCGGGATTTAACTCTGTGGGTTTGAGTTGTTCTGCCATATCGGATGTGTCTAGTAGAGGTGGAAAGTAGGGCCAAAGGCGGTCCACATTGAACACTGGGTGCAGACCAAGGAATGGTGGAACTTAAAGGAATTTTTCCCTATAGCCTTGGTGACGGTGTACGGCCCATATCGGAGCGGACAAAGCTCACGGTGGGGTCTAGCGAGGCGCTCCTTTTGCAAATGAAACCACACTTTGTCACCCACCTGGAAGTTGTGTGGAAACTAATGTTGATCATGTCGCTGCTTGTACTTAGAATTGGCTCTGTCCAAGATGTCATGAACCTATTGGTGGATGTGTTGAATGTGCTCAATGAAGTTGTTTACCTTGTCAGCCTCAAACTGGACATGAGTTGAATCTTCGTGAGTAGCCACAAGTGGCATGGCTATGTCAATGGGACATAGTGGCTGGAATCCCAAGCCCAGTTGAAAGGGGTTGTGGCTGGTTGAGCTATGGAGAGCCCGATTGTAGCTATTTTGTACATAGGGGAGGCTCTCAACCCACATGCATGGATTCTTCAAATGGTACATCCATAGAATGTGTACAATCATCTGGTTGACGACCTTTGTCTGGCCATCAGTTTGCGGATGGAAAGTTGTGGACTTGTTAAGCTTGGTGTCCAGCATCGACCAGAGGCTAGACCAAAATGTACTGAGGAAACCCACTATCCCAATCTAAGATGATAGACTGTGGGATCCCAAAGTGTACCCACACTCGTTTAAAGAAGAGTTTAGCAGTGGCTTCTACTATGATATTCTTCTTGCAGGCCATCATAATGGACATCTTCGAGAATCGGTCGATGACCACAAAAACATAGTCATTGCCATGCTTAGTAGAAGGAAGGCCCGACATGTAATCCATAGAGATGGATTCCCAAGGTCGACTAGGGGTGGGAAGTAGAGTATAGAGGCCTTTCTTCTTGATGGTCAGTTTTGCAATGGCAAAAGCAGTGCAGGACTAGATGTACTTCGCGAAATCTTGTCGAAGGTTCGACCAATATAAATACATTTGCAGTACTGCCATGGTTTTCTCGACCCCGAAATGAACAACAACCTGACTGTAGTGTGCCTCCCATATCATCTTGGAATTCTCACTTGAAGGAACACAAAGGTGTCCTAGGTGACAAAGCAAGGCATCCTGGAGGTGAAAATTGGGAACTTGCTTACCCTCCAAGAGTGTATTGTATGTGTGGTCGAATTCTAGATCACTTATGTAGAGAAGCGGCCAATCGGAAGTCTCGTGCCCACAAGAGTTGAGCACAGTGGTTAGCGCCATGATGGGTGGTCGACTAAGGCAGTATCCAACATTATTGGTGCTACCTTTTTTGTACTTAATGTTCAAATGAAACTGTTGCAGGTATGTGGACCACTTCTGATGGAGATCGTTCTGCAACTTCCCTTGTGTCTGTATGAACTAGAGGGGTCGGTGGTTTGTGTTAATGACCATTTCCTTTCCCAAAATGTAATGCTTCCATTGTCGACAATTCTTCTCAATGGAATACATTTCTTTTTCATAAGTGGGATACTTTCGGACTGTGTCGGAAAGTGTCTCACTGTGATATGCCACTAGATGCCCATGTTGAGTAAGGACTGTAGCAATAGCATAGTCAGAGGCATGTGTCTCGATCTCAAATGGTTGTTGCAAGTCTGGTAATGTGAGCACTGGTGCATAGTAGAGGCGATGCCTCAACTCCCTGAATGCCTTATGTTGAGATTCAGGCCAAAAGAATTTTTCTTTAGCTCCTCCCTTGGTGACTTGACTCAAGGGCCAAATTATATGACAGAATCCCAACACAAACCTGCGGTAGAAATTGGCAAGACCTAAAAATTTGTGGAGCTTTGTTAGGGTGGTTGGGGCTGGCCAATTCAGAATGACTTTTAATCTTTGCTGGATCCACATGCACCCCCTGCTCATCAATAATGTATCCCAGATACTGAACTTGGGTCAAGCCAAAAGTGCATTTCTCCAAATTGACACACAACTTATGTTCCCGTAGTGTTTGGAGGACCTGTTAGATGTGGTGGAGGTGCTCTTCCCAAGTCTGGATGAAGATCAGAATGACATCCAAGTACACCACTACAAATGAGTTGGTGAATGGCCGCAGGATGTCGTCCATTAGCCTCATGAATATTGCAGGGGAATTTGTCAACCTGAAAGGCATGACCAACCATTTGAAAAGGCCCTCCTTGGATTTGAATGCAATCTTCCATACATCAAAGGGTTCTATTGGTACCTGGTGATACCTTGACTTCAAGTCGATCTTGCTCAAATATTTCACCCCCTTGAGTTGGTCCATAAGGTCATCAATCAGTGGGATCGAGTTTCAAATTTAAAGTATTAGGCTAGGTAAACAAATAAGTTGGTTTTGTTGTTGTAGTGTTTGTCGGGTTGGTTGAGATAGTTTACACATCCGTTGGGATATGGGGTCTTTATTGTAAGAATGAAATCCAAACCAGAAAACAACGAAACCTTTCATAGGGCAAGATAATATAATCACTGGATTCTTTTAGTAGCATAAATGAGGAAAAGCAGAAAAAGGTGAGAAGGCATGTTACAATAAAGAAGCAGTTAAGAATTCCTTTATCATAAAATCAAAAGATAAAACATAAAAATATTTCAAAGTGTGAAACAGGGTATAGGAAGATAAATCCTGCAACATTCATTACTTTCAAAGATTAGATTTAGCAAACAGTGTGATAACTAAGCGAGGATAACATTAAACTTAGAAAGAAAAACATCACCAGTGAATACATGCAAGAATCCTATAAAAACACCTCTTTGTATAAATGGAAGATCTCTTGAAAAGTATTACAGTCTCATAGCTCGCGGGGCATAAAGATCAACCCTCAATACTTCAAAAAGTGAGGTATTTATAACCCCAAAATTACAAACGATCCTGCCATTAAAGATCAGGACGTGGTAAATCTATTTTTATCCTAACTAACTTAACAATCTACAAAAATCTAGGAACTGTTTGTTGATGTGTCGCAACTACATGTTGTTTTCTGGGTGAGCCATTGGGGAGGCCTATTTAAGGATAAATTCGTGAGTGCGGACACAGACCAATCTCCCCAGATCCACCTGGATCTGGAACAAAACGTGACAGAATACTACTCTTTCCCTAGATCTAGCTATTGAACGAACTAAGAGAAATGGATAGTGTACATACCTTA
>SNQJ01S0041226.1:61455-72382 GCA_010110895.2 Picea sitchensis | reverse complement strand
CTGTTAATTAGCACAGTGCGGGAATCCCTGAAAGTAAAGAAAAATTTGAAAAATCAAGTAAAATTCAAACTGGTTTTTTAACCCAGAAGGTCTCTCAGGGTATCCTGAGGACTCAGAAGTTTACAAATCAGGAGAAAAAAGCAACAAGAGAAAATGGCCACAGAAAGTTCAAGAAACCAAAAAGACAAGGGATGTATCCCCAGCGGAGTCGCCAATTTTGTTAAAGGATAAATTCGTGAGTGCGGACACAGACCAATCTCCCCAGATCCACCTGGATCTGGAACAAAACGTGACAGAATACTACTCTTTCCCTAGATCTAGCTATTGAACGAACTAAGAGAAATGGACAGTGTACATACCTTATAAACGCTCTCCTTTAATCTCTGTTGTTCCTTGCTCTGCTCTGATGCTCTTGTGTCATCCAATCCCAGCAACACAAACCAATCACAACAAAGGCATTAATATATTCAATACCTAGTCTATACATGTGATCAAGGAATCATGTAATAAGATGACATCATCATTATGGGAAAGGGACATATTCACGTATTGCATTCACTGAAAGAGAAATATACAACCTGAGCCTTGATGTCGTAGATCTCCTTTCGATGGCTCCTAGCTCTGACACACACACTTGCTCATGCATGAAGAAAATCAACTACTTGTGATGACCTTGCTGTTGTCTCTGTCTGCTGCAGCATCAATTCTCCATACAATAATGCACTAATTCTCCAATAGATTTCTCTAGCTTGCCAACTTCTAACTTTTTCCATAAGCAATCTCCTCAATATATAAGAGAAGATATTTTGGTTACTTGGATAGGGAATGATCCCAAGATATCTGGAAAGTCAGTATTTTGCCAACCATTCGAAATCCAACTCACCCTTCTAGAAGATTCCTTCTAGAAGGATCGATAACTTATCTATTTTCTTCCTTTAGAAACATGTTCGCACTCTAACCATTGACACAGTACGAGAAGTTCGCAGTCAAGCTGAATGCAGCCTGTGGGAATTAGGGATTCTCGCAGGAGAGTATATATGCAGCCTGCGAACTATTTTCAAAATATGATTTTGAGAAAATGACAAGTGTAAACTTCTTCGGGAAAAAGTTCTTAATGAAGAGTTTGATCTTCCATTATCATGGCATAATCATAATATCATCTCGATAACCAAAAATGTGGATAACAAGGCCTCTGCACGACCTCATCTGACTGGATAGTTGACTGGGCTGGGACAACTCATTTGCTACTTGATCAGGTCACAAAGCTCTTCCCATCGAAGATGACTGGGAACGCTGACTTTGAGTAGCCTTCGGTAGACTTCATCCATTTCTGTGTATTTGGTGAAGGTAGGCTTGGTGATGAAGATATACCAGATCTCATGTTGAATGCTGATGTCCAACTGAAGTTCATCTAGGAATGCCTTGCCAGTGATGTTGCCTTGAATTCCTGAAAACTTTGAACTATCCTTAGCCACATCAGCCAGTCTCTTTTTGTAGTCTGGGAGTGTCATCAGTTTGTCGTTTATCACCTTCAGACCAGGAAGACCTTTCTTTTGTAGAGCCTCAATCTTGCTGAAAAACTTTTGTACCCCTTGGTCCATGGCCTGAACCTTTTCTTCCAGTTGTAGCATCAATCCTCTCTTGGTCAAGACCCTCTTGACCTCAAGGATGGTCTCTGTTCTATCTTCAATTCTCAGCTCTTCAAATTCCTCTCTGGTTTTAGAATTTAGGAACTTGATGATTTCATTATCCTGTGTGGGCATCTCTCCCAATTCTAACCTGATTTTCTCGATGGCCTGTTTGCTTCTCTGCGCTAATTCCTTTTTCTCAAACATAATATGTATCATTGGCCATATCTCGTTCATAGACTTCGTGATGTCTGTCCAAACACTTTCTTTAACTTCGGCCAACGTTTTTCCTGCCACTGTTTGCTTTCAGAGCTGTTGTAACTCTTGTTTGAGCTGGTCTGATGCCTATTTTTCCTTGGAAAAGATGGTTTGATAATAAGTTTTGAGTTCTTGAAGGTTCTCAATCTCTTTTTTGAGCATGCTAATCCCTGTCTCCTGCATGTTCATATTTTCCATAGATTTGGCCAATTCGACCGTCTTTTCCTGAGACGTCAGTGGTTTCGCTGATGGGACTTCTGCTAGTGATGTTGTGCTCACTCCTGAGAGTGGAACTGCACTCAATGGAATGAATTCCATGGGATTCAACTGTTCTTTCTCTTTCATTAGCTTTTCCATTTTAGCTTCCATTTCTTTCAGTTGTGCATTTTTCTCCATGATTAATTTAAGCATCTCATCTTTTTCTCCTTTTGTTTCTCCTATTTCCTTCATGTGCAAGTCTACTATTGGTGGCAACTTCAATTACTTCCTTAAAGACGCTATGTCTGCATTTTTCATCTTGATCATCTCCTCATCTTCTTTCACATTCAAGGGATCATACCCGATCTTGAGGACCAGTTCCTCCAATGTCTTGATCCTGTTGTCTTTGGAAAAGGATGATATCTTCTCCAACTTCAACTGTGTCTGGACGTTGTTCAGAGACACTTGTAATCTGGAGGAAGTAGTGGAAGCATGTGCCAGTGTGGAGAAAACCATTTCTCCCATCTTCCTATGTAGATCCATTTGATCGGCAGGGTGCACGTCTTTGGTATGGAATTCGAAAGTAGCCCTTTTGTAATCAATGATTACCTTTGGTTCTGGTACCTGTTCTTGGAGGAATTCCATGTGCATTCTTCCCTTCTCTGTGTCGAATGTCGATAGCAACCTGTGTTGTGCATACGACGTCTGCTTTCAGAATTGGGTGTATGTGCTGCTAGTCAGAGTCTGATTCTTTTTCTTCATCAGATCATATTTCTCAAAGATATTGAGCTTCGGACCTGTATTGCCTAGCTAATTGATTAGTGAGGTACCTGTAGGCTTATTTGGTAACACTGTGGTTATAATCTACTTTCCACTTGTATTGAGAAGCGACCGATCAACGTATGTCACTGTAGTATATGGAACTTCCTTCTCTCTAGCCGGGTCGGGAGCTATGGTTTTGGGCCTTTTGGTATGCAGTCGAAATTCTTCTAATGACACTTCAGTGACAGGAGGTTTCAAATCCTTCCTAGACCTTTTCTCCTTCGGAGCCTGTGGTGTGGTTGTTTGTGATACAATGACAGAGGTGTCTTGTTGTTCTATATCAACCAAAGTATTTGGTTCCCATCCAATCTGATTTGCAAATTTTTCTATCTCAGGCCTAGATTCGTGGACATATGGGATGTTCTTTTTTTTCACCCTCATTTTGGAAATAATCCCGCATGGATCATAGTGCCATGTGAAACTCATAAAGAATTTCATTTCCTTCAGCAGGTTGTCTGCTTCTTCCCCGTGTGCTTCGATTGTTGTAGATGAAAGACCCGATCTGCCCTTTGATTCTGAATTGTTGCTTTTTCTTTAAATACATAAAGTGAATATCATCAGAGTTTATCATCTGTCTTATGTATTCCAGAGCAAAAATTTTGACAGGTAAGTATTTGGGCAGTTTATATGGGGCCAACTTGCACCCATAGATTCTGATCTCAGTGTGATCTTCGTACAAGTACCAATTGCCAGTCTTTGTATGATCTGAGAGATGTAGGATCCTCTGAACTTCGTCATTAATCCTGGGTTTTGGTCTGTCGCTAAGAATACTCACCACTAGGTGGTAGAAATGATCAATGAACTGCTTGAAACTGAAGTCTGTGGAGTTATGTTTGAGTAGGGACGTCCATGCATTCACTGCCTAGGGTCTGCCATCTCCATCCATCTTCTGAATGGAAAAAGTAAATTTGTCCTCTTGGAAGAAAATGAACAGGTATGCCAGTATTGAAGAATACTCGAACATGCCTTCTGTGGTGAAATTGACAAATTGCTCGTGAATATTATTCACCAGGAACGTGCTGAAATCGAACTGTGTAGTGGGCTTCTCATCGATGGAGAAAATAGACAAAAACCCCAAAATGGGTTCATCTACCCACTGATCTAAATAATAACCCAGCAAGGTGCATAGGGACGTGATAACCAGGTTTCCTTTGGTTGAGAACATGGAGGAAGGATAAGGGGGATTTGTAGCAGGGAGCTGAGTGGATTGTGGAAGAAAGAGCTCAAATATTTGAGCTCTTTTGAGGAAAAGTCATCTTCTGGTATAATTCTGTAAGGATTTCAAGGCTTAAAGGTGATTTGGAGTTGGCTCAGGATATTTGCATCATTTGGTCGATGGCTTCTGGTATGATGAGGAAAAGAACTTCCCCGAAGGAGGATACGATGGCTCTTTGCTCGGGGATATAGTGGGCTTGGCACTTGAGGGAAAAATTTGGGAAATGGTGAATCTGAGGGAAGAGATGCAAGGGTAGGTTGGACTCCCAGAGTCCAATTTCATCGCTTCTGTCCAGGAAAACTTCCTTAATCCATGACTAAAGGTCTGCGAAGTCGAAATTGCACTTAGTATCTGCGATTATGTAATCTTTGTTGGCCAATGGAATCCTGTCGAGGTCTACTGGAGGTGGGAGAAACGGATTCTCCTTTCCTTATGCTCGTTTTGACATTGGCGCCATTACTATAACAATACCTGCAAATAAAACAACGTTAGCGGGGATGACTGTAGATAGGGGCGACTGGCTGTAATGGAGAAGAAAACGGGGTAAATTCTATGGTGCAATGAGTGGGTAAATGGTAAAGGAATGAAGAGTGAGGGTAATTTTGAGTAAACGGGTATCTGTTGGGTGCGGGGGACAGGTCAGCTGGTTAACGGATAGGTTATCCAGTAATAAATGGCCAATGAGTCACTTAGAGTGCGAGATGGAAGGTCACAGTGACTGAAGGATATGGATGGATGATGTTGCGGTTATCGATCGGGGGAAATATCATGGTGAGGGGGCTTGCCACGAGTGAATGAGGGGGAAGGACTAATGGAGTTTATGGGATGGGACTCTTTTGGAAAGGTGGATGATGACGTCAGGAGATGATGTGATATATAAGGCAGTGAAAGGCGGTGGGATTCGGGACTAGTAGATTCATGCCACGTATAGATAGGGGGCCCGCCAGAGTGAGATTCCATTTCGGACCCCCTCCCATAGTTGAAGATAGATCAGTCGGGGGGGTCCGAAAAACACCTTGAGCCATTGATCTCTGTGCCTTCCTTCTGACCGCAAATTTGGGCGTGCTCTTTAACACACATTCCAGACCCCCCTGCCTTCCATTATAGGCAGAATGGATGGGGGGGTTCGGAAACCAATGTAGACCATAGATCTGAACACCAAAACCCGGGCCATCTAGATGCGTGCATGCATTATTAGCGATTTTGGACCCCCCCTTTCCATTAAAGGAAGAATGGTTGGGGGGATCAAGAAAGATTTGTCTACCATAGATCTGAGCACAATCATCTGGACCGTTGATACTTAAGCGGTGCACATAAATGTGGGAGCGGAAAGTATATGCGCCTAGAGAACTTAGGATAAGTGCATTTCATGGATTTTTCTCAAGATTTTACATTTTACATCACCAAGGGGTTAGGAAAACAACTTTCGAACATCCAAAACATGGTGCAACATTGATCATCAAGCTGGTTTTATTGAAGTAAAGCAACTAGCCTATGTTCTAACTTCACTTCCTATGACAATTAACCCAGATTAAACTATTGGGATAAGAACTTATTCTACCCTGGGGCTATCTGACCAAGATTAGACAGTCTGGTCAGATTTATTCACTAACGAACCTAGATCTTTTGGCTAAGATTAAACAATTTAGCCAAGCTTATTCACTATTCCTATCAACATCAATTTAAAAGAACTTGGCCATGCTTGAAAGGTATGGACCAAGTCACTGTTATTGCATGGGGCTCTCATTAAAATTCTTTTATGCCCTCTTTTCTTTTTTCTTTTCTCTTTCTTTCTTTTTCTTTTTCTTTCTTTTTCTTTCTTTTCTTTTTCTTTCTTTTCTCTTCTCTTTTTCTTTTCAAATTATTTGCAGAATGAAAAATCATTTGACCAACAAAAACACTAGAGAGATAATATTCCAGTCACCAATTGATCCTATAAATTATAGGGTGATAACAATGACTCCACCTGGGGATGGTACTCTCCTTGCGAAGTGCCAAGAATCCTGTTTCCTAATGTTCTGAAACTTTCTCCCTAGTCTCCTTTGTTGCTTGATTGGTTTTATTTGAAAAATGGAAAATAGTGGTCAGAGGCTTAGGGCATTCTCTTCGGACTTCAACCAACTGACCAAAGTTGTTCACTTAGAAAATTGCAAGAAAAAATAAAAAAAAATGGTTTGTACAATAGAAAGTGTGACTTCAGGTCTCTACTAAGGCGGTGCATAATGCTTTAGCATTCTGCCATTCACAGGTCCTCCTGGAAGATCTATCCCATCACTGTTGTTTAGCAAGAAAGTGTTATTTCCTATGAATGCTTGAATCATGTATGGTCCCTTCCACAGACTATTGAATTTACCATGCTTTCCCTTGTCTTCATTTCAGTAATCCCATCTCAACACCAAATCTCCTATCTCAAAATCATCTTCCTTGGTTCTTTTGTCAAAATCTTCTTAATTCTTTCTTGGACTACTTGTGTCTTGTTGTATACTTCTTCCCTGGACTGCTGCAAATGGATCATCTGGTTGATCCTCGTTTGGGATTCGTTTGGCTCGGCTTGCATGTCTTGGAGAAATTTCATGACAGGGTCTCCTAAGGAAGTGGGAAAAACTACTTCTGTGCCATAGACCAACTGATATGGTGACATACCGATTGACCTTTTGGTGGTCAGTCTGTCGGCCCATAATGCGAAAACCAACCTGTTATGCCACGACTTCTTGTTTTCCTGCAAATTTTTCTTGATGATGTTTACCAGAGTTTTATTTGATGATTCAGCCAACCCATTTCCCTGAGGGTAGTAATCTATGGAATGTCCCAAACCAATATGGTATTGGTTGCAGAAATCTATGAGTTTCTTTGATCAAAAAGCAATTGCATTGTCAGTTATAATCTTTCTAGGACATCCAAAGTGGGAAAAGATATTATTTTCAAGAAATTTAATAATGACAGAATCTGTGGCTTGCCTGCTTGGTACTGCTTCGATCCATTTTGTAAAATAATCTGTAGCAGTAACAATCCCCCTGTGCTGGCCCGAAGAAGAAGGATGTATTTCTTCGATGAATTCTAATCCCCATTGTTGGAAAGGGGCTTCAACGGAGATCGGTTTCAGGGGTAGAGGAAGAAGTTTCCTTTTGCCTTCAAACAACTAACATTGATGACATGAAGTCACTTTGTGATGCACATCGACGAATAGAGTAGGCCAATAGAATCCAGCTCTGAGGATTTTGTTGGTTGTGACCTTCCAGTTCAGATGACCACCACAGTCTCCTGCATGAAACTCCTGCAGTACTTTGTCATCTTCATCCTTCAATAAACAATTTAACAATGTACCTCCAGGATCTTTCCAATACAGATTGCCTTCTAGAATACAAAATTTTAATGCTTTCAGTTTCAAAAACCTAGCTTTAGTCTTAGTCAGACCAGGGGAGCTTGTAAATTATGTAAAACAAATATTAGGTCTGTGTACCATGGAGAGTTAAGAAATACCTCTCTCGCGCTTGGAGTCGCCTTCTCACCCTGTTCATCTGTTGCAGCTAAGAAATTAATGTCAAGAGCATGGAAATTTGATTCAGCCATTAATTTTGCTAGACCTTGACCTTTAATTAGTTTCGTAGGCTTAATCTCTATGTCATACTCCAGAATGATAGCAATCCATTTTCCTCTTCGTCCTTCTGGATTTTCCTAGGTTAAAATGTCTTTTACTACTGCATTTAGAACATATGCAATGGTGTGGGAATGGAGAATGTAAACCCTAAAATCTTTTATATATTTCACCAAGGCAAAAACTTGTTTCTCCATTATTTTATAATTCAAAGAAGCATCTCTTAATGATTTACTGAAAAAGGCTATGGGTTGTTCATACCCTTCGCTTTTTTTTCTGTAGTAATACTGTTGCAATGGTATGTTCAGAGGCGAAAGAAAAAAGATAGAAATATTTGGTGAAATCAGGACTGATCAAGACTAGAGCCTGCGTGAGTGCGCGTTTGACTTGTTCAAAAGACTGCCTAGACTCGGTGTCCCATTTTATTTTTGTGTCCTTTTTTAACATGTTTGTGATGTTTCTGAGAAGCTCAGCCAGGTTGGGTATGAATCTCCGTAGAAAGTTTATTTTTCCAATGAAAAACTGTAACTCTTTGATGTTTCTTGGATGTTCTAATTTCTGAATGGCCTCGATTCTGCTGGGGTCTATTTTAATTCCATCTTTGGAGATTATGTGCCCTAGCAATTTACCTTCCTCTAATCCAAAAAGGCTCTTCTTAGGATTCAAAGAAATCCCAAATTTCCTGCATTTCTCAAAAACGCATCTGAGATGTCGTAAGTGCTCGTCATCAGATTTGGAAAACATAGTTACATCATCCAGATAGATGACAATAAATTTTTCAATTTCTTCCACACAAGTGATATCCATTGCCCTCCGGAATGTGGCCCCGGCGTTCATCAACTCGAAAGGCATTTTCACATACATGAAAGTACCCCACGGTGTTGTGAAAACGGTTTTGTCTTGGTCATGTAGGTGAATGAGTACCTGATTATAACCCAAAAACCCATCCAGTAAAGAGATCTGACTAGATCCAAATACCCTTTGTAATATGTGATCCATTTTTGGCAATGGGTAATTGTCCTTCAGAGAGACCTTATTCAGATTTTGGAAATCGATGCAGAGCCTGATTTCTCCAGATTTCTTTCGTGTTGAGACCAAATTTGAAACCCATTTGGAAAACCGTAACGGGACTATGATTTTAGCGTTGTACATTTTTTTTATTTCTTTTTGTATCAGAGGAAGTAACTTGGGATTGATTCTCCTGAGTTTCTGTCTGAAAGGTTTTTGGTTTTCTTTTATTGGAATTCTATGTTGTATGATGCTAGTGTCATAAGCTTTCAAGTCCTCATAACCCCAGGCAAATACGTCTGAATATTCTTTGAAAATTTCAATGTATTTGAGTTTCTGCTCATGGGGTAATGATTTGGAAAGTTTCACCATCCTGGGTTTCTCTTCCGTCCCTATATTACAATCTTCTACTTCTTGACCACTAGCTTCAATTTTCATTTTTTTAGCTACATCATTAAAATCAAATAAATCCTCTAACGGAACTAAACCCCTAGGTAAAACATTACTTCTCAAATGCAAAACATCAGCTTCCATCTCATCATCACCTAACTCTCTTGAATCTATCTTATTTACACTATCATTTTAAAACTCAGATCTTTTTACATTTTCATCTTCATTTTCTAAGTCTATGTTTGTACACTCGAAATCATTTTTACATTGCAGAAAGTGTTCAATATGATCATCATTACCAAATACCTGCCAGTATCTGATGTTGTCGAGAATAGTCAGTCTGCACTTCACCTCTATCGTGTATGGGAGAGTGGAACAAAAAGGAATCTTGCATGTGGCTGTTGACGTAGCTAACCCGTCTGCCAAAATATTCTCTCCCCTAGGCATCACCTGCAAATCAACTTCAGTGAAACATTGAAGGGCATCGAGAACAACATTCCTATAAGCTATAAGATGAGGGTGTTTTTCTACATACTCACCTTTAATTTTCTTGATTATTAATTCAAAATCACCTCTCACCATAATTTGTTTGGCACCAACCATCTTTAGAAGTTTCAGATCGAGCATCAAGGCTTCATACTTGGCAATATTGTTAGTGCATTGAAAATTTAATTTGTAAGAATGGTTTTCCGAATACCTGGATCTGTGATTGTGAAACCAAACTCCTTCTCCATCTCCTTCTTTTCTCACAGCTCCATCAAAGTCCATGCTCCAGAAATCAGCGGGCAATTCTTCAGTTATCACATTTTTCTGTCTTTCTGCCTCAACAACTTCTTGGCCTTCATCTGGACCAAATGTGTTTTCTTCCAGCTGAATGGTTTGTTCTCTCGTATCACCATCATTGTATAGGATGAAGGAGTCCAGGTCAGAATGTGCAGAGTACAGAGGATAGTTATGTGGTTTTTCTTGGCTGCTAACCATGTACTTCATCAATGTTTCTCTGTATAGTCTTCTCTGTTGACCAAAAACTGGGATAGTGGCATACGACATATCCAACTGCAAAGTAACTTTCAACTTGGCCCCCCAAGACCGGGACAACAACATACCATACTTCGGGGGAATGTTCGCAACCACAACATCCATGACCATGCTCTTCGCGGAAATCTAAACCAGGGTGATACACAGATCTTTGATTAAACCGATACATCTAACTTTACTGGAGTCAAAAGAGTGCAAGTCCTTGTAAGGCCTGGTAACTTCAAGTCCCAGTTCTTCCGTCACTGCTTTAGGCATCAGATTATGGGAAGCACCCAAATCTAGCATAGCATTATGCAAAATCAGGTCATGTATATTAAGGCTGATGTAAAAAGGAGCAACAACACCATTGTTGGTCTGACCATCCACTTCAAGACCGCACAGGCGTTCAGGTTGATCATCTGTAAGGTTCACATTATCTGAATGATTTGTTGATCCAAGAGTTAAGGCTTTCGTACCTATATCAGGTTCAATAGTTAGAGCTTTAATCACCTGTGAATGGTAAGCGTATTTTCTCAACAACTCAGAAAGGGGAATGGGAATTTTTACTTTGGCTAATTCCCCTTCAAGGCTGAAAGGTGCGGGTGCTCTGCTTTGGCTAAACAATTCTGATTTATCCACCATGATGTTCTGGCCAAAAGTATTCGGCGGGTTAATTGATGAAACCTCATACTGCGATTATCTTTTCAGAATAGTAAGGTTTCTTTTTGCTGGGACTTCAGCATTACCCTTCTCAGGTTTCTTCTCGACAGAAGGTTCAAGGGATTTTTGGGTTTC
>SNQJ01S0041226.1:27840-51468 GCA_010110895.2 Picea sitchensis | reverse complement strand
AGATAGATCAATCGGGGGGGTCCAAAAAAAACCTTAATTCGTTGATCTATACGCCTTCCTTCTGACCGCAGATCTGGGCGCGCTCTTTAACACACATTTCGGACCTTCCCCCTTCCATTATAGACAGAACGGACGGGGGGGGTCCGAAAACCAATGTGGACCGTAGATATGAGCACCGAAACCTGGGTCGTCCAAATGCGCACATGCATTATTAGTGATTCCGGACCCTCCCTTTCCGTTACAGGCAGAACGGTCGGGGGGGGGGTGGTCCGGAAATATTTGTCTACCATAGATCTGAGCGCAATCATCTGGACCATTGATACTTGAGCGACGCATAAATGTGGGTGCGGAAATTATATGCGCCTAGAGAAATTAGGATAAGTGCATTTCATGGATTTTTCTCAAGCTTTTACATTTTACATCACCAAGGGGTTAGGCAAATAACTTTTGAACATCCAAAACATGGTGCAACATTGATCATCAAGCTGGTTTTATTGAAGTAAAGCAACTAGCCTATGTTCTAACTTAACTTCCTATGAAAATTAACCCAGATTAAACTGTTGGGCTAAGAACTTATTCTACCCTGGGGCTATCTGACCAAGATTAGACAGTCTGGCCAGATTTATTCACAACTAACCTAGATCTTTTGGCTAAGATTAAACAGTTTAGCCAAGCTTATTCATTATTCCTATCAACATCAATTTAAAAGAACTTGGCCATTCTTGAAATGTATGTACCAAGTCACTATTATTGCATGAGGCTCTCATTAAAATTCTTTTATGCACTCTTTTCTTTTTTCTTTTCTTTTTCTTTTCTCTTTCTTTATTTTTCTTTTTCTTTGTTTTCTTTTTTCTTTTTCTTTTTCTTTCTTTTCTCTTTTCTTTTTCTTTTCAAATTATTTGCAGAATGAAAAATCATTTGACCAACAAAAAAACTAGAGAGATAATATTCCAGTCACCATTTCATCCTATAAATTATAGGGTGATAACACCTTAAAAGGAGTGGCGCCTCCAGAGTGGCTGTTGGATGTCAATGCGCCACCAGTGGGAATCCGTTGAAGAATCTAGGCAAAGTTGTCCATCATCCCATTCCTTTGTTTCTCGAGGGCCTCCTCGAGCAACATTTTGATAGAATCCATTGCTCCCTCATATTTATTTTCTTCCCCCATGAGCGGTCGTCAGGGTTCGCGAGGCTGATCTTGCAAAGGTTCAACCAAATCGAGCCCCAACTCCTTATACCACGACCTCGTTGGGGACATGCAAAGAGGGATCGAGAATGAGCAGACTGCTCTAATACCACTGATCCAGATTTATGTAGGAACACAATGAAATACATAAATACACATAAACGTAGAGGTGCAGCGGAGATAAGAGTTCATTTCATTAATAACAAATGACTGAAATATGCTTACAGACAAAATGGAAATAAACTAGCTAGGGCACTGATAGCTTATCTCTGAGAAGAGATGTGGCAGCTACTGGCCTCCGAATTGTGTTACAATGAGGCTCGAAGGCCTATTATTATTGAGAAACAATGGAAAACCCTAAACATCAAAAGACCTAACCCTAGGAGATGAAATTCCAAGACTGTGGGCCCCGTTTGGGTAAGTTGGTACATCAACTACCCAGGGACATAACTTTGGCATATAATCTTCGTTTGATGCGTTCCATACCTCCTTAGAAAGATCTATCTGAGGACTACAACTTTTGGGTGAGCAACATTGATCAACAATCCATTTTTCTCTCCATTTTCCCAAAAAACATCGTTTAAGGCCTCAAAACGGCTTCGGAAGTTCAGGACCCGAAAAATTGCTAAAAATAGTAAACTCTGCAGAAACTGAAAAACTAAAAGAAACAATGGTGGGGGTCAAAGTAGAATAGGTGGGTCACCACCAATATCCACCTGGATCATTCCTCCCCCATTAGGAATCAATGGTCCCCATTGCGTTGAGTTCCTCCATGAGATGAGGAAACTTCTGCAGAACTTGGTCCCTGGTGAGCCACTTGCCTTGGTGAAGGAGTTGGCCTTCTTTGACAACTAGATATAGTGGTATCCTTTGTTTTCGGGTGTGATTGATCTATGTATCCTTGATCTGATCAATTCTAGCTTATTCCATGCCGTCGGTATTTAACTCTGTGGGTGTGAGTTGTTCTACCATGTCGGATGTGTCTAGTAGAGGTGGAAAGTAGGGCCGAAGGCGGTCCACATTGAACACTGGGTGCAGACCAGGGAATGGTGGAATGTTGAGCTCAAAGGAATTTTCCCCTAAAAACTTGGAGAGGGTGTACGACCCATATCGAAGCGGTCGAAGCTTGCGGTGGGGTCCTGCGAGGCGCTCCTTTTGCAAATGCAACCACACTTTGTCTCCCACCTGGAAGTTGTGTGGCACCCGATGTTGATCATGTTGCTACTTGTACTTAGCATTGGCTCTATCCAAGATGTCATGAACCTATTGGAGGATGTGTTGAATGTGCTCAATGAAGTTGTTTGCCTTGTCAGCCTCAGATTGGACATGAGTTGAATCTTCCTGAGTAGCCACAAATGGCATGGCTATGTCAATGGGACATAGTGGCTAGAATCCCAAGTCCACTTGAAAGGGATTGTGGCTGGTTGAGCTATGCAGAGCCCAATTGTAGCTATTTTGTACATAGGGAAGGTTGTCATCCCAGGTGCGTGGATTCTTTGAATTGTACATGCGCAGAATGTATACAATCATTTGGTTGACGACCTCTATCTGGCCATTAGTTTATGGATGGAAAGTTGTGGACTTGGTAAGATTAGTGTCCAGGATCGACTAGAGGCTGGAACAAAATGTAGTGAGGAATCTACTGTCCCGATCGGAGATGATAGACTGTGGGATCCCAAAGTGTACCCACACTCGTTCAAAGAATATTTTAGCAGTGGCTTCTACTGTGATATTCTTCTTCTAGACCATCATAATGGACATCTTTGAGAATCACTCGACGACCACAAAAACACAGTCATTTCCATGCTTAGTAGAAGGAAGGCCCGACATATAATCCATAGAGATGGATTCCCAAGGTCGACTGGGGGTGGAAAGCGGAGTATAGAGGCCTTACTTCTTGATGGTTGGTTTGGAAATGGCACAAGCAGTGCAGGACTTGATGTACTTCCCGACATCTTGTTGAAGGTTCGGCCAATAGAAATAATTTTGCAGTACTACCATGGTTTTCTCGACCCCGAAATTCCCAGTGACCCGACCATAGTGCGCCTCCCAAATCATCTTAGAATGTTTGCCTGAAGGAACATAAAGGTCTCCCAGGTGACAAAGTAGGGCATCCTATAGGTGAACATTGGGAACTAGCTTACCCTCCAAGAGTGTATTGTATGTGTGGCTGAATTCCGAATCACTTGTGTAGAGAAGCGGCCAATCGGCAGTCTCATGCCCACAAAAGTTTATCACAGTGGTTAGTGCCACGATGGGTAGTCGACTGAGGCAGTCTACAACATTATTGGTGCTACCCTTTTTGTACTTAATACTCAAATGAAACTATTGCAGGTATGTGGACCACTTCTGATGGCGATTGTTATGCAACTTCCCTTGTGTCTGTATGAACTATAGGGTTCAGTGGTCTATGTGGATGACCGTTTCCTTTCCCAAAATGTAATTCTTCCATTGCCGACAAGCCTGCATAATGGAATACATTTCTTTTTCATAAGTGGGATAATTCTGGACTGTGTCGGAAAGTTTCTCACTGTGATATTCCATTGGATGCCCATGTTGAGTAAGGACTGCCCCAATAGCATAGTCAAAGGCATCTATCTCAATATCAAATGGTTGTTGCAAGTCTAGTAATGTGAGCACTGGTGCAGAGCAGAGGCGATGCTTCAACTCCCCGAACGCCTTCTGTTGAGATTCAGACAAAAAGAATTTTTCTTTAGCTCCTCCCTTGGTGACTTGACTCAAGGGAAAACTGATATGAGAGAATCCCAACACAAACCTGCGTTAGAAATTGGCAAGACCTAAAAAGATGTGAATCTCTGTTAGGGCCAAGTGATATGAGAGAATCCCAACACAAACCTGTGGTAGAAATTGCCAAGACCTAAAAAGCTGCAGAGATCTGTTAGGGTGGTTGGGGCTAGCCAATCCCGAATGACTTGGATATTTKCTAGATTCACATGCACCCCACTCTCATCAATAATGTATCCCAGATACTGAACCTGGGTCATGCAAAAAGTGCATTTCTCCAAATTGACACACAACTTGTGCTTTTGCAGTGTTTGGAGGACCCGTCAGATGTGGTGGAGGTGCTCTTCCCAAGTTTGGCTTAAGATTAGAATGTCATCCAAGTACACCACTACAAATGAGTTGGTGAATGGCCGTAGGATGTCGTCCATTAGCCTCATGAAGGTTGCAAGGGCATTCGTCAACCTGAAAGGCATGACTAACCATTCAAAAAGGCCCTCCTTGGATTTGAATTCAATCTTCCATACATCAGAGGGTTCGATTGGTGCCTGGTGATACCCAGACTTCAAGTCTATCTTGCTGAAATATTTTGCCCCCTTGAGTTGGTCCATAAGGTCATCAATCCATGGGATCATGTACCTATTCCGGAAAATGATATTGTTCAGTGCTCGATAGTCAATGCAGAGTCTCCAAGTCCCATCCTTCTTCTACACCAATACGATCGGGCTCCCACAAGGTGATGAACTCGACCGCATGTGACCTTTATGCAACAACTCCTGAATCTGCCCCTTGATTTCATCATTATCCAGAACAGAGCGTCGATAGATGGGTCCATTGGGTAGCGACCCACATGGGGTCATATCGATGGGGTGGTTGAAATGGCAGTGTAGAGGCACCCCTACGAGGGAGGTGAATATGTCCTCGTAATCCTCCACGACCATATCCATCTGTTTTTTTCGGGTAGCAGGCCCCTGTCTGGAGGTCATGGCCACAGTATTCCTCTTTCCATGAGGGTGGATCATCAGGAAAACAAATTTCCTAGTTTTGGAAATGAGCTTACTGCATTGTTTTGCAATAACCAAAGAGATGGTGGTAGGCGGTGCTATCTCAGGTATCCTGTACATCTTATTTCCCAAAGTGATAAAAATAGCACGAGGCCTAAACTCATACACAACATGTCACTTCCAAAAGTACGGTTGGCCTAATAATACATCAAAAACATCAAGAGGAGCAATGTCACATAATACCTCATCCGTGAAGGGCGCTATGATGTAGGGAAGGTGACATTGTTGACTGACGTGGAGGTCCTGTCCTTAGTGAAACC
Source organism: Picea sitchensis (assembly GCA_010110895.2). NCBI lineage: Eukaryota > Viridiplantae > Streptophyta > Pinopsida > Pinales > Pinaceae > Picea > Picea sitchensis. The sequence continues at coordinate 46,216 of SNQJ01S0041226.1, read as the reverse complement.
ACTCGATGGTGTATGGTTGTGGGTGTGATGTGGTCGGCAAGCCCAGCCACTTCATGACCTCTACCAATATGAGGTTCTTCTAGCTCCCGATGTCAACAATCAACTGCAATAGGGAACCCTTTACCCACATCTTGGAATGGAAGAAACTCTTTGCCTCCTCTGGATCTTTTGGTTCCTCCTTCTGGATCTTCATGGTGGAAACGGTGGTGTTGGGCTCTGCATCGATAATTTTCTTCCCCCTATCATTCCCCTTGTTATGTTCTGATTCAGATTCGGAGCATGCATCCGATTCAAAAGCCTTCAACTCGACTACTAGTGATTGCTTGGCCCGACACTCACTTCTATTGTGACTGGAGCTCTTATGGAACTCACACCACTTCCCCATGTCCTTTTTTGGCTTCATGGTGTTTTTCTTTTCTTGTGTCTTTGGCGGGTTGTCCTAGGCCACCCCGCCTTGGCTTGGTCCTTTGTTCTGTGGTTTGGGGGTACCTTTCCCTTGCTTCTGATTTGCAAACCCAAAGTATCGCTTCTTCTATTTGAACTTCTGCCCAATCTTGGCATTAAATCAATATGCCACACCAAGCGAGGAGATGTCGAGGAACTCCATTTCCTCCTGAATGTATCTGTGCAGACAACTATGGTACTTTAACACCAAATGTTTCTTTGAATATTTGATACCAAAATTTGTGCATAGGGTATGAAACACATTCGTCATCTCATGCACATCTTGGTCCCTTTGGTGCCGCAGCGTAGTCCATAGTATGTATTTGTCCTAATAGCTCCCCATGGGATAATATTGTTCCTTGATGGCGTTTCAGAAATAATTCCAAGTGGGTGCGGATAAGAACAAAGAGGGTTCTCCCTTGCCCTATTGCTCCAAGTAGGTTTCCCACCAGTCCTTGACATGGGGGGTGGCATTGAGGAGTGCGAAAATAATCTTTTCTCGGTTAGAAAATTCATGAACTGAAAAATATCCTTCTAACAGATTCAACCATCTATCTACGGCATCTGCATCTATTTGTCCCTCAAATATGGGAATGCCAAAGTTTACTTGTACCTTAAAAGGAGTGGCGCTTCCAGAGTGGTTGTTGGATGTCGATGCGCCGCCAGTGGGAATCCGTTGAAGAATCTGGGCAAAGTTATCCATCATCGAGTTCCTTTGTTTCTCGAGGGCCTCCTCAAGCAACATTTTGATAGGATCTCCTGCTCCCTCATCTTTCTTTTCTTCCCCCATGGGCAGTCATCAGGGTTTGTGAGGATGATCTTGCAAAGGTTCAACCAGATCGAGCCCCAACTCCTTATACCCTGACCTCGTTGGGGACATGAAAAGAAGGATCGAGAATGAGTAGACTGCTTTGATACCATTGATTCAGATTTATGTAGGAACACAATGAAATACATAAATACATATAAACATAGAGGTGCAGCAGAAATAAGACTTCATTTCATTAATAACAAATCACTGAAATATGCTTACAGACAGAATGGAAATAAACTAGCTAGGGCGCTGGTAGCTTATCTCTGAGAATAGATGTGGTGGCTACTGGCCTCTGAACTATGTTACAATGAGGCTCGAAGGCTTATTATTATTGAGAAACAATAGAAAACCCTAAATATCCAAAGACCTAACCCTAGGAGATGAAACGCCAAGACTATGGGCCCCGTTTGGGTAAGTTGGTACATCAACTTCCCGGGAACGTAACTTTGGCATACGATATTCCTTTGACGCGTTCCATACCTCGTTAGAAATATCTATTCGAGGACTACAAATTTTGGGTAAGAAATAGTGATCTATGATCCATGTTTCTCAGGACCTGAAAAACTGCTTCAGAAGTTCAGGACCCGAAAAACTACTAAAAATAGTAAATTGTGCAGAAACTGAAAAACTTAAAGAAGCAATGGTGGGGGGTCCAAGTGGAATAGGTGGGTGGCCACCAATATCCACCTGGATCACCACTCCACGTGTTCTAGTCAATGTGACTGGCCCATTGGAATCCACGTGGACCTGTCATTCACCTGATGGTTGATGTGTCCTATTGTTATACCCTCAGACATAGGTCTTCAGGATTTCAAAGCCTGTGATGCTATCAGAATCTCCCCTTTTGGGAAATATTTTGTAGGATGTCGTATCACCCAACTTCGTGGTTCTCTCAAAGTCCATGATCTACAACACTATCGGACTCTCGACATCGTGTTCTTCCTTGTAGAATATTAACTTACCTTGCTCACGGGTTCTTCCTAAACCTGAACTCCAATGATAGGTTTCCACATGTCACTTATTCATAGGATTGTGGGATCCCCTCTTTAAGATGACAATTTACCAAAACTCATCTCGAATGAGTCTCCTCCAAAACAATTTCCTATGATATCTGACGGTTGAGAACAACACTCATCGACGGTCCAGATCTATGTGAATCCTTAAACTGTGCAACTAGTAATGGGTATTACTAGACCCTGACAGGTCTAACATTCAATATCAATTGCAAATTAATGACTCTCTTTATTCCAATATTTCACCTTCAGGCTCACTTCATCAGGGTGCCACACTACCAAGACTCATGGCCTTCTTTGAAACCCACATTCCAATACAATGAATGTCCCACGTTCACCGAGTCAGTTGATGAATGATTGAGACCAATTCTCAGTGTTTGGTCTATTCCTTTTGGAACTTACCATTGTCAAATGTCGTTCCCACTATTATCAACTTCCCCATGGAAATATTTGTCTTGTCTTCCCTTACTAATGTGTACCCACTGAAAACCTCCACCTGACACTCAGCTAATGTGGCACCCACGACACCATTTTTTGACATGGCATTATTTTTTGCATCTAGACCTCCCAGGACAACATGCCCGTTTGATAAATATGATGGTGGAGAATCGTGTCGACCAATGACTCAGATCATCACAATCTCCCAAAATAAACAATCCTTAATGGATTTCCATGACTCTAACATATATGACAACTAAGATATGTTCAATGTAATGGCCCTGAATCATTTTGGGCTCAAAGGTGAATGATAGTTAGTTGGTAGGATGAATCTCTTCGGAAACAAAAAAAAAATTGGACTTTTAGAATGAATCTGAGCAAAGCTACCTTTCTGAAGGATATAAAGACTGAGGATTTCCTGATCTAACATCCCATAATCAATTCGGGCTTAAAGACGCCTCATATTTAATGTGCCAAAAAGTTTGAGGAGGCCTTCCTCAATCCAACTTCCAATGATGGGAAAACAATTAGTGGTCAATTATAGGCTATCAAGTTTTGTTTCTTTAGAATGATTCCCCAAACTTGGAACTCTCGACCACTAATCTCTTATGGATGTTTGAGATAATATCTCAATACCCAATGCACATACTAGATTTACCCTTAATACTTGGACTTAGATTCCTCCACTATGACCCACCACCATGGTTCTTCCATGGGTAAAATACCATCGAGATAGTCCATGTTGTTACTGCCACATCACTGAAACATGGCTCCACATCATCATGACATCAATTACCTTATGTTTCCCCTGGATCATGGTTCCACATTCAAATTTTTATTTTCCTAAGAAGACATGTACAAGACTTTGTCTTAACTCTGCAATCTTCTCAAATTTCTTTTCAATTCACTCCCCACACATAAGCAACTCGTTCTAATTCAAAGGGTTGTTGGCCATATGCCTTGGTTTGTTATGAATGTATTCAACAGAGAATAACCAATAGAGAACTCTACCCAACAGACAAGGATGCTTCAAAATCATACATTCAAGTTATTATATGTGTGTGTACCAGTAAAGAAATATATGCACATATCATTCATCATTGAAATAAACAAATCTTAAAAGAAAACACATAGAAAAACTCATATGTTACAATCTGTCAATCGGCCAACATACCGAGGGTGAGTGTTTTTCGACCCAACCATAGACTCAGATGCACAAGTTATTTATGAAAATGCCAGGACATGATACCACTAGGGGAAAATAATCGATCTCTGAGATGAAGTTGACAGTGTGAAGGACACTCTCCTTCGCAACAATTGTTTGTTGAAACCCTCCATACCCATCATGCCCAAGGCCTCCACAAGATTCCTCATATTCCATCCCGACTGGATTTATGTCAACACAAGGGAGTCCTTTCCATTGCTCCACACGCATCAAGATCACAACACACTCATCGTGAGTTTGGGTCAAGGTTATTTTCCCATACGAGTTCTCTTGCCCTATCTCTTTTCTTTGCTCATGCATTCTCTTCCACTAAGTCTCTCCTAGACTCACTTTCTCTGCACACACTTGTGTTTCTCTTTCATTCTTTGCCCAAGAAATTTATCGATCTATTCTCCTCTTCTTTTCTATCAGATGGAACTCGTGGGTCAATATTGGTAATCGAGATGGGTATTTGATGGACCCCTTGTTGACAGTCTTTAGTTGTCCTAGTCAGTCTAGTCAGTCATCCATACCTATATTCATTATGGGTGGTTGGTTGTTCAACTACCACCCCCTCTCATTAATTGATTTTCTTTAAATTTAGGAAAAGGGAATTAATTAATTAATCCCAAAATATTTCAGCAATGGTGGTTTGGGACTCATTATCATGATAAACCCCCTCTATGCCCCCTCACTACTCTCTCTCATTGTCTCATGGCTAGTGCTCCACCCATGAGTCATTTGTTAGCTTTCTTTAATTAAGAAATAATACATTTACAATGTTCATGGCATGGTAATAATATTTCCATGTTGATATACAATCATCATTCATCATGATTTATTAAAATTAATCAGAGGAAAAGAAATTAGGTGTTTTATTACCCTCCGCTTTCAAAAGAACATTATCCTTTGTGTTCTCTCTTCTCAGCAATGCCTTCCATGTCTCCATCCTTCAATTTCTTCAACAATGCCATTTTTCTTCAGAATCTAGTCCCTTCCAAACTTCTGGCAATTCAGCTCATGCCTACAATAATCATCAAATAACATGCATATTAAAACCAATTTTATGTATAAATATTCCCTTATTGCTCATATCTCAAATAAAATATGCATTTCAGCATCATACTTCATAGATCCGCATTCATATGGTTTTCATAGTTATACTCAACTCATTGTTTTACTTTAGACATATTCATTGTGCCCATAATCCCAGTTAACTCATAAAATGATTTTTCTAAGTAGCTCAGTCATCCCTTTCTTTGCTACACAATCCTTTGGGTGATCGATCTTTCCTTCCAAGGATTCCTCACATAAAAATACTATAAAGACTTACAGAGTCTTAGAGCTAAAGACATCACTATGGCTTGCTCTAACACATCACAACAATATCAATGAAGATCATGGCATATCACAGGGTTATGATGTCAGGACAGTGGCCTCTTTCCCGTGCCTTTTAGCTCAGCAGTCATCTCACCTGTCGTTGAGGACCGTTCTATCATCTCACCTGTATCATCTCACCTGTATTAGGCATCTGTCTCAATATCAAATGGTTGTTCCAAGTCTGGTAATGTGAGCACTGGTGCAGAGCAGTGACGATGCTTCAAATGGTCAAATGGCTTCTATTGAGATTCAGACCAAAAGAATTTTTCTTTCACTCCTCCCTTGGTGACTTGAATCAAGGGCCAAGTGATATGAGATAATCCTAACACAAACCTATGGTAGAAATTGGCAAGACCCAAAAAGATGCGGAGCTTTATTAGGGTGGTTGGGGCTAGCCAATCCCGAATGACTTGGATCTTGGTCAGATCCACATGCACCCCCTTCTCATCAATAATGTATCCCAGATACTGAACCAAGGTCATGCCAAAAGTGCACTTCTCCAAATTGGCACACAACTTGTGTTGCCACAATGTTTGGAGGACTTGTCGGATGTGGTGGAGGTGCTCTTCCCAAGTCTGGCTGAAGATCAGAATGTCATCCAAGTACACCACTACAAATGAGTTGGTGAATGGTCGCAAGATGTCATCCATTAGTCTCATGAAGGTTGCAAGGGCATTCGAGAATCCAAAAGGCATGACCAGCCATTCGAAAAGGCCCTCCTTGGATTTGAAGGCAGTCTTCCACACATCAGAGGGTTCGATTGGTACCTGCTAATACCCAGACTTCAAGTCAATATTGTTGAAATATTTTTCCCCCTTGAGTTGGTCTAGAAGGTCATCAATTAGTGGGATTGGGTACCTATTACACACAGTGATCTTATTCGGTGCCCGATAGTCACTGCAGAGTCTCCAAGTCCCGTCCTTCTTCTGCACCAGCACGAGCGGGCTACCAAAGGGCGATGAACTCGGCCAAATGTGACCTTTCTGCAACAACTCCTGAATCTGCCTCTTGATTTCGTCATTCTCCATAACAGGGCGCCGATATATTGTTCCATTAGGAAGCGAAGCACCTGAGGTCGGATCGATGGGGTGCTTGACCTAGCAATGTAGAGGCACCCCTACGGGGGAGGTGAAGACGTCCTTGTACTCCTCCACGACAATATCCATCTGTTGATGCCATGCAGAGGGGCCCTGTCTGGAGGTCATGGTCATAGTCTTCTTCTTTCCCTAAGGGAGGATCATCAGGAAAACAAATTTCCTAGTTTTGGCAATGAGCTTGCTGCATTGTTTTGCAGTAACCAAAGAGATGGTTTTAGGCAGTGCTATTTCTGGTATCCTGTAAAACTTATTGCCCAAAGTAATAATAACAGCATGAGGCCTGGACTCATACACAACATGTCTCTTCCAAAAGTATGGTTGGCCTAATAATACATCAGAAACATCAAGAGGAGCAATGTCACATAATACCTCATCCGTGAAGGGATTGGTGTTGTAGCGAAAGTGACATTATTGGCTTACGCGAAGGTCTCATCCTTGGTGCAGCCACCTGATGGTGTATGGTTGTGGGTGTGATGTGGTCGACAAACCCAACCGTTTCACGACCTCTACTGAGATGAGGTTATTCTGGATCCCGCTGTCGACAATGAATTGTAACGGGGAACCCTTTACACACATCTGGGAATGGAAGAGGCACTTTGTCTCCTTTGGATATTCTGGTTCCTTCTTTTGGATATTTGTGGTGGCAACGATGGTGTTGGGCTCTGCATCGATAATCTACTTCCCCCTGTCATTCCCCTTGTCGGGTTCTGATTCATATTCGGATCCTGCATCTGATTCATAAGCCTTCAACTTGACTACCAATGATTGCTTGGCCCAACACTCACTTGTGTTGTGAGTGGAGATCTTATGGAACTCACACCACTTCCCCATGTCCTTTTTTGGCTTCATGATGTTGTTATTTACTTGTGGATTTGATGGGTTGTCCTGGGCCGCCCCGCCTAACTTGGTCCTTTGTTCGATAGTTTGGCGGTAACCTTCCCTTGCTTCTATTTTGCAGGCCCAAAGTCTCGCTTCTTCTATTTGAACTTCTACTCAATCTTGGTAGCATACCGGTATGCCGCACCAAGCGAGGAGATGTTGAGGAACTTCATTTCCTCCTGAATGTATATACGAAGACAGTTGTAGTACTTCAACACCAAATGTTTCTCTGAATATTTGATACCCAACTTTGTGCGTAGGATATGGAACAAATTCGTCAGCTCATGCACATCTTGGTCCCTTTGTTGTCGCAGCGTAGTCCATTGTATGTATTTGTCCTCATCGCTCCCCACAGGATAATATTGTTCCTTGATGGAATCTCGGAAAGAATTCCAAGTGGGTTCGACCGAAAACAGATAGGGTTCCCCCTCGCTCTGTTGCTCCCAGTAGGTTTCCTACGAGTCCTTGACATGGGGGCAGCTTTAAGGAGTGCAAAAATAATCCTTCTCAGTCGGAAAAGTCATGAACCGAGAAATATCCTTCTAGCAGATTCAACCATCTATCAATGCCATCTGCATCTATTTGGTCCTCAAATATGGGAATGTCAAAGTTTACTTGTACCTTAAAAGGAGTGGTGCCTCCAGAGTGGTTGTTGGATGTAGATGCGCTGCCAGTGGGCAACCGTTGAAGGATCTAGGAAAAGTTTTCCATCATCGTGTTCCTTTGTTTCTCGAGGGCCTCCTCGAGCAATAATTTGATAGGATCTCCTGCTTCCTCATCTTTCTTTTCTTCCCCCATGGGAGACCATTGAGGTTTGCAAGGCTGATCTTGCAACGGTTCAACCAGATCAAGCCCTAACTCCTTATACCTTGATCTCGTTGGGGACATGCAAAGAAGGATCGAGAAAGAGTAGACTACTCTAATACCACTGATCCGGATTTATTCAGGAACACAATGAAATACAGAAATACACATAAACGCGGAGGTGCAGCGGAAGTAAAACTTCATTTCATTAACAACAAATGACTGAAATATGCTTACAGATAGAATGGAAATAAAATAGCTCAGGCACTGGTAGCTTATCTCTAAGAAGAGATGTGGCGGCTACTGGCCTATGAACTCTGTGTTACAATGAGGCTCGAAGGCCTATATATTATTGATAAACAATTAAAAACCCTAAACATCCAAAAACCTAACCCTAGGAGATGAAACGCCAGAATATGGGCCCCGTTGGGGTAAATTGGTACATCAATTTCTCGAGGTCGTAACTTTGGCATACTATCTCCGTTTGACACACATGATACATCGTTAGAAATATTTATCCGAGGACTACAATGATGAAAGATAATATTGAGTCTGAAAGGGACTCATATTAGTCAGAGAATTCATGCCCAAAAACGGCTTTGGAAGTTCAAGACCCGAAAAACTACTAAAAATAGTAAATTGTGTTGCAAATAAAGAAACTGAAAAAATGAAAGAAACAATGGTGTGGGTCCAAGTGGAATAGGTCGGTGGCGACCAATATCCACCTGGATCAATATACCTTTCTATTATCTATGTATTTGAACAAACTACCTTTGAAATCTTATCTATGCACTAGGGTTTATGACAAATATTGATATAACTCTCTTCCACCTCTCCCATGCTCTTGTTGAATTTGATGAGGGGGTTAGGTGTGTCACATGGTATATTCGCTACAATGATTGAAGGTTTGTGGCCAAATTCTTAATATTCAATAGGGTCTAGTATCTAACGTTGTTCAAGGGGAGCTCCTTATATTTACAATCTATACAAATTTTATAGGGATATCATATGACCATATTATCTCCAACCTTTAAGGCTGGTTTAGAAAATTTAAACATGTGCCACATATGAGCATTTATGATTTGGATCATTCTTGGATACCTATAACAACTCTCTTTTTTATCCCAAGTAGCTTCACCACCTAGAATAATGGATTTTACATGAGTTTCATCCATACATCTCTATATCTATTTAAATATTAAGGATACTAGCTATTATGAGCCCAATTTCTCTTGCATGGACAATTTGAGTAGTTTTACTTGGATACATCACTATTGCTATCACTAATATGTTTGAGTGTGAGATCCAACATCATTCATTGACATTTATGGAGAAAATTAATTATAATGTCCACAATTGTTGTAAATTATTGGAATCTTTTCATAGGTTTTCTTTTTTGAACATGATAAATGTCAAAAATCAATGTTCGATACTTATATAGTTATCTATTATATTTATATTATAATTAAAATAATTAATTGCAACTTGAGTGGGCCTAATGGTTAAGAACACAGGTTTCCTTCTTGGAGGTCACAAGTTCAAATCTAGAGGGGGTAGGATATTTATACCTTCGTATACTTTAGCAGTCAAATTGTTGTGGGGAAGGAGTCTCTTGTCTCACAAAAAAAGGGGTCTCATGCACCAATTTAGTGCGTGGCTTGGCCATGACATTAAAAATGACAAACTAGATATTGAAGAAAATCAAAAGAACCTGTACTAATATTACAAAAAGAGAGAAAATAGAACAAAACAACCAGAAATACATGATAATTACCCATATGCAATACGTATTTAGTAAAACGTTGAAATCATTGGAATGAAATGACTCACTACTTCAAAAGGGACGGGTGTTTTCCATTTTGTATGGATTTTTTTCGCTGGAAATAGAAAATTGTAAATAGAGTGAGCTCAAACAATAATCCCTTTGATCCATACTACCAACATCTTTTCTTCTTAGTATGTAATAGAGTGTATCATTATTATTATTTCCATATTTTTATTTTTATTTTGGTATAATGTAATTTTTTAATTTTCTTTTCAAAAGGGGAAAAAACTTATAATATTAAAAAAAAAATTAATTTAGGTTTTGTTGATACAATTTCATGCAGGTTATTGGTCAAGTCTTTGGAGATACGATCTCAAAAATTTGATGTGTAGTTAGATCATCATGTGAAAACAAAGCCCAGCCACCTTAAATAACTCATTAGTGGCCCATAAGGGTGTATACCTCCACTCTTGCCAAGTTCCTCCAAATCCTAGGTCGTTAACTTACTTATTTACATTTGAGGAAGACGAGCTCTTAGTTGATCCAAGAAAATTATAGGTCAAACTCCAAAACCATTGTCGCATAAAAACATATATCATAAACATGGACAACATTAATCTTCTTTAACCATATTTAGATACATAATGAAACATGCCTCCACAWTTTTCTTGAACAAATTAATGATGTAACCTTTAACGTCGTAGAATGTTATTTCTTATGTAAGTGAGCTAATAATGTGACAAATTCAATTTTTTGGGAAGTTATTTTTGAAGTGAGGTAAAGTYCTATAGTAATTTTTTTATACATTTAAATATTCAAAAAAGTTTTAAAATCAAACTTGTTATGAATTAATAAAAATTTGATTTTCGGTTCATGAGAGTAGATTGATTGGTCAAATGGTTTTGGTTGTGTAACATCTCCAACCAACAACAGGCCGGGCAATGCCACTACTCAAACACTTCACTTAGCTCTGACACCAAAATGTAGCATCCCCGACCCTCCACAGAGATCGGGTAATGCTACCACTGCGGAATATACACTTATATATATAACATGCATTTTAATAGAATTAAAACACTTAATAATAGTAATCACAGAATTAATGCTACCATATAGAATCAATGGAATTAACAGTAGTTCATATACACAACAAAATACATGATAAAATTCAAGCATCACAGGCATGCATAACATATAAATTAAGAATAGATTGATACTTATATTTTCAACTGGAGTAACACCACCAACTACGTGCAGAACTTCCACAAACCTCCCAGTCATAGACCACGCTACTCATCACCCTTAGCAGTGGGTCACCCCTGAGCTGGGACTAAGCTCCACCCAGGGCAAGGATTTCTAGACTAGGCTGAGGTTACAGGCAACTGCATAGTGAAAATGGAAGGATTCTCTCCAGGAGCCTTCTTACACCTACTACTCATAGACTCTCATTCCCCACATGCGTGTTCCACCCGGGAGTATACACCTTCACTGTCACACAGTCGATCGACTGCTTCACCTCCCTCTTAGGGTCTTGACAACAGGCTGGATCAAGAATTCTCAGAGCTCCTCAGCTGGTGTTGAACTCTCATTGGGACAAAACCACTTCCCAACAAACTCTCTCACCTAGGAGAGTTTCTCACAGGCCTGACAACCTGTCTCTTCAACCACAGGCCTAACAACCCGCTTCTTCAACCAGTTACATCTCAATTACCGCAAGATAAGGATAATAGCACATCAACAACATTCGATTAACTCACAGGCGACAATAGGTACAAAGAAATTTGGGCATGGACGTCTAAAAATGACAACAGTCCCACTAAGATGCAACACAGCTCAGGTAATACATAGGAAAACAACCCAAACGGTTAAGGCACGAACTCAGATTTGCAGTGTGGATAAACCTGGGTTCACGGGACACATAGGTCATCTTTTCCCTTCCCACTGGTTTCTCATATGTGCAATAGGGAGGATTTTAAGGATGGAAATTTATTTTAAAATGTAGAAACCTTGGGGAATATTACTAATCATTCATATGCCAACTATAAATGATTGGTGATATTTTTGTAAAATTATTCAAATTGCTAAGGATTTTATATATTTTTTATAAAATTTTGGCGATATTTAAGGTAAAATAAATTTATCCTGTAGAATTTGGGCGAATCATTTTTAAAATAGAGAATCTCGTTTTTGGAAAAAACATGGAAAATTAGCCCATGAGCGAAATTTAGCCCCTAAAATCATCCTTGAATTGTGTGAGGTTATCTTGAGGGAAAATGCAGAGGCCAGTGAGTTTAGGCGGAGGATCAAAGAATGAGAGAGTGACCCCCAACATGACTGACTCGTCAGTTTTAACTGCATGCGCCCAGGTCGACACTTGTCTTCTTGGAGCCGCATGAGTTCCACTTAGCACACATTCCTTTTACAGGAACTTAGGACAACACTCAACATGTCCACCTTAGCCTTCAAGAAGTAATAATAAATTATTATCCCCTTTTGAGGTAAGACCCCTATCTTAGCCCATAGGCCCACACACTTAGCCTCCTCCCTTACCAAACCTTGTGGAATATTAGTCCCCCATCACTCTTTCTTCAGGGTTAGTTTGCACGTAGCGATCTTTATATTTTATTAATGATCTGCATAATTACATATACAAAATTAGGCTCCTGGCCTTTAACACCTAGCCTCTCCAGCCTAATCACCAAATAAGCTTCCTAGATTATTATAACTCATCTCACCAGCGTACAAAACATGTTTACAATACATAATATAATTGGGCTCATCCTTGGGGATATTAAAATCCCCTCCCCTTATTTTTGCATTGTCCTCGGTGCAACTTTTACACAACATCAACAAGATTTCCTCATGCTCCCATGTCGCATCCTGAGGACGGTACCAGGTCCACTGAACCTTTACAAGATCTATGGATTAATTCTGGAGTTGTTTTCTCTTTCAGGTCCAATATGCACACAAGATGCACTTGAAAGACGCCTTCTTGATCCACCTAAATCACATTGCAATCAATAGCATGATTAGCATCAGGTATAAATTTCTTAAGCAATGAAACATAAAACACATTATGTATAGTCATGGATGTAGGTAATGCAAACATGTATGCAATGTATATATATGTATATACAGACAATTCTAATAACATTATAACCTATATACAAGATACACAACATACAATAAATAGAGAATTGTAATTATTTTTTGATTGAGAAGACCTTCCACATCAACATGGTCTAGACCAAGGTACAAAACCTCAACAGTACTCCAACCAACCAAACCTCAACAACACTCCAACCAACGGTCTCTCATTCTCCACATGCATGTCCCACCCCAGGAGTGTACACCTTCACTTTCACACAGTCCATCGATTTCTACACCTCCCTTTCCTTGGGCTTCGGCAACATGTCGGCTTAGGAAGTCTCAGAGCAACATGGCTCCCGGAGTTCCAACTGCCCTTAGAGATTTCCAATCAACATCTTCCTCGAGCTACTCTTTGTAGTCAACATTCCACTTGAATCAACATCATCTCATTTGCATCACCCACGTGCAGTTATCATGAGAAAACATAAAAGAATTTATTTAAAAACTCAAACTTAGTTCAAAGGGAATTCATCTTTTCCACAAAACATGAAATTCTATTTCATAATTCATCTTGGTTGTTTTCATATTATGATTGCAACCATCCTTGTGGTTTTCCACAGGCACCAAAATGCATACCATTTTTTCTGTAATGCTTCATCTTGCATACAACCAACAAATTGTTAGTATTTGTTGTACATCATAATTCAATTGCAATATGTACAAAACCATATGCAGTGAACTTAGAATTGTATGCATCTAGCAAATCAATCATAATTACCAAACAATTTAATAAACTAGAATGACTCGTCATTCTATGCATATGCATGCTCATAGTAATATATGTAAGTTCATTACTTCTTATTCTGAACAAGAAAATTTCATGTAGTCAATTCTCATGTGACTACTTGACTTGCAACTTTCATGTTGCATTGTCTAACACCTCCCTGAAATGTCCTCAACTTCATGAGTTAACAACATTTCAGTTGTTAGTAACAATTATTTCCATGCAATAATAAAACATATTCAACCATTGCATTTAGTATACAATTCTATCTCTTACTATGCATGAGTGCAATTCTCAGTGCATACTTATTCAATGCACCTTGCATTGATTTACATAATTCTCTTTATCTCAGTCATGTATCTCACCATCCATGAGTTGGAATTCTGGCCAATGTGTTGATAGATTCTCCACACACTTCCTATTGTCTTCCCAATTAATTGGATGCCTTCATTTTCGACCCGAACACTACACCAATAATATAATTTTGTGGTGTTCATTAGTGTTAGCAAAAAGTTTGTAGCCCAAGTTTTATTTAAAGGTAGGAAGCTTTTAGTACCTGTGTGGCTCATAACCTTTCCATATCCAACCATGTCCTAGTCTCATACATGACTAGATTATTGGCATTCATTTCTATAACAAGTTCATATCTTTTAATTCTTTGGTTATTACTCCATAACCAAATTAACATGACACTCTACTATGTCAGTGTGTGCATTCAAAAGCTAAAAGTTTTGAATTAATACAGGCCTCCAACCTTTACCACATCGAGTAGTAAGCATTCGATAATATAATCATGTGATTTTATAAGATAAATCTAGCTGAGGAAATTCTTACCTAAATTTCCTTTCAGCAATTATGCAAAAAAAGTAATAAAAAATCATACCTGCATGACTGTCATTAATAAATTTTATACTACCTGAAATTCTGATGGTAGTAGAAGATTTCATGTTTCTTTTATCAAACTTATAACCAACACTTCAGCTCTTTGTTTCTTCAATCCTTATGAAACAAAATCACCAACAACACTTGCAAACATGCAAGCATTCTTTCCTCTGGCTGACCCAACAAGCCGTAACAGACTTGCTGCAACAGAAATTGCAACAACTTCTTTCTCCCTATAAAACATTTCCTTGTTGATCCCAGAAGTCTACAATTTTTCCTGGATTCCTTAATCTTCTTGTTCTCTCATTGTAGTCATTGTACATGACTATTTCTTCCCTGAGCACTTTCGACATAGTGCCCCTACCTCAGCAGGGTCTGTTGACCTCCCGGTCAAAGGATCTTTCAATCTTCTAAGTCGAATTGACTCTTCAGGCTCGTGATTGAACCCAAAAAAATTATACACAGGCCCCCTTTTCTCCTTTAGGGGCATGTCTTGACAAACCCATGGGCTTATTCCCGCGTGCTTCCAAAACTCCAAGTTTCAGGCGCTAGCCCCTTTTTCATTAACCCTTTCCTTCATATGACCCTGGGATATGACCTCATGGAAAAATGTGATTGCAGGCGTGGGAAAGAGTGGTTTTAGGCCAAACCGCTTTTCACCCCACAATTCACCTCCATTTTCCACGCATCACTTTGTTAAAACCATGGTATAAATTGTGGCTCGTTCTCAGATTTTTAACATCCGAGCAAGTTCTGGCCCCGCAATCTAGCTCGTCCATCGACCTCCAATCCCTTGGTGATGATCCATGATCAACATCTKCTATCTATCTCCCCAATTCTACCTTCTTTCCTCCTTCCACATGAGATCCCAGATCTACACGATTTGTCGACACGTATCTCCCTTCCAAATCAACGGATGCAATTGATACTGACTCTCTGGCCCTCAGGAGTTTCAACTCTCAACTATTTGCCTTTCCCCATATGAAAATATTTAGGAGTGGAAGATATATTAACACATGTCCTCAACAATCAGACGATTCCGATGAAATATGACTCTCTGACCTTCATGAGTTCTCACGTCTCCACACACACAAATCTCCGGAGTGAATTTCCCCAGAGTGACAGATCTTTTGCCACGTGTCCTCTCCAAATCAACAACCTTGATTCTCTTCAGAAATTTGGCTCTTTCCAACCAAGACCAGATCAATGGTCCTTTGACCTCCTCCTCGATCACCGATCGATATCTCCTTCGGGACTTTGATGCTTTCATCCTCTACTTTCCTCTAGAGTGCTCTGTACGCAGAGTTCCATATCTGGCACCACATGTCCACTTTCAGATCAATGACCAAGATTTACTTCGGTTGTTTCTCCTCCTCCTTGTCCACAAACTTCTGAAGTTGTGGATATTATGCCACCTGTCCTCCTTGAAGATGGACGGTCCCAAATCACTTCGGGACTTCAGTACATTGACACGTCCACTTCTCCTACGCACACAAGGGTTAAGTCTCATGCACTTACCTCTGGATCCAATGGTTGTTGGTCCTTCACGCTCAGACCTAACGGATGGGATATGTTCCTCTCCTCTACACTTCCTTTTTTTTGTTGGATGTTGATCTAATGATCTAGGCTCCTCCCCACAATCGATCTGACAGTTTCTTTCACTCTTCCTCCTGATATTTTGACCTCTTCCACCTTGGAATATTTTGTCAGTGTTCAAAGGCTTCGACCTTTCACCTTTCTCCTACGACTCTGACTCTTGGATCTCGTCTTCGCTCTCGTAAGTGTTATCTCTTCTAAGATTTAGGACTTAGAATGAGTCTGTATCCCACACACTCCTTGCATTATCTCTTCCAAGATTTTCAATTTACTCGGTCTCCTAAGGGTCTCAACCCTTCTATTTCCTTTCAAAGGAAAACTTCGTGCCCACCTAGCAACCTTCTGCTCAAAGGACACCTTGCTGAGTGTTTTCTACAGAGTGTTCAACAGCTCTACGAGTATCTTCCTCTGGTACTCTTCTATATGAGCTCAATAGAGATTTCTATATATGCACACTTTCTCATTCGATGCTCACCTGGCAGAGCCCTACAGAGTTATCGGTGACTCAATTCTCTCTCTGAACTCGACACATAGTTCTTCCTGTGCACTCCTTTCACTTTCGTTGATGAAGGTTCAATGATATCTCTCTTGAGATTCTCTAAGGTTAACTTACCTCTGTAAATGCACTCCTTGGGGACAATGTGCACTGCTTGAACTCAAAAACTAAAAGAAGAGAAACAATTGAGACTTATTCAATACTTCACCAGTTTACGCATTCAGACCAATCTAATTTAAGAAAACATTCATATTTCATTTTATTTCCGAGATCCTCTCTTCTCTGTAATCATTTTCGAGCACTAGCCCATTTCTCTCAGTCCCCAATCCATGTGATCACGACCATGACCAAGCGCTAGATCACTAGATGCTTACTCAGGCCTTCATCTTCGGAAGATTTCAAAGCACCACACAACAATCTCTCGGAGTTCCAGATTACTGAACTCGCGACGTAGGGCGGAACTACCGTCCACATCTACTCAACATCCGATGATTGACACTTACTATCGAACCTTAGGTGTCTGAGTTCCGGGTCTTCAGGTCTTCATGACTTTGGAGCTTCGAAGAATCTCGCATCCACACATCTGAACTGTTAATCTTCAAACATTCATAATCACCTTTGTTGACATCAATACGTCATGTCACTTACGTTTTCCAATTGTAGGGGCATGCGATAGAGGTTTGGAGTAACCCGCCTTTCGTCCCACAATTATTCTTATGTTGACACGTAACCCCTCGGTGAATCCATGGTTTGGATTGTGGGACCACCTTGGATAATTAACTTTTGTGCAACTTGGGTCCCCACAATGCATTCTGGTCGTTGATCTTGATGTATCGTGATCAATGTCAGTGTGGGTCCTCCGACCTTTAACTTCGCTATGTAACCTTGATTCCCACTAACCATGCTCATACAGAGTTCCACATGGCAAAATAATAACGACTGACTCGTAGCCCAATCGGATGGGTGTCACACGTCATGTTCCATATGGCATTTCAATCTTCCACGGGTTTAGAACCCACTTATACGTGGCACACAACCCATGTTTCCACATCAATCCAAGTGACGTCACCATGCCACGTCACTTCAGAGTTTCAGACTTCGAGAGTTTCATATCCTCTATGCTCGCTTTTCCCTGGAGCGCTTTCCTCCGGGTTAACTCCTCTGCACGTTCCCCAGATTTGAAGATCATAAGGGATTTCCCTTCCTTCCGAACAAATCCTACGACGCATAACAAACTTTGTTACTCTGTGTATTTCCAAAGGAATTCACGGCTAACTGCCTCACAACATTACCAGATATGATGGTCGTGAAGGATTCTCCTTCTCCTGAATAGATCCTAAGGTCCAAATTACTCTGCAGCCCAATACCACTCTTGTCTTGGTTTTACAACACCACTACTCCTCTCGAGCTTCGTAACACGACCAAGGTAACTTCTTGTCACTCAGGAAGGTTCTGGAGTTCAAAATTGGTCCTCGAGACACAATTACCTCTTGAAACCTTTGTTCCAATGACCACTTATCCAACCCATTCAGGTTTAGTGTTGAAACAATTTGTAACATCCCTAGCCACCAATAGTGCGGGCAATGACACTACTCAGACACTTCACTTACCTCTGATACCAAACTGTAGCATACCTAGCCCTCCACAGAAACCGGGTAATGCTACCACTACGGAATATACACTTATATAT
>SNQJ01S0041226.1:11656-27790 GCA_010110895.2 Picea sitchensis | reverse complement strand
ATTTTAATCGAATTAAAACACTTAATCACAATAATCACAGAATTACTACCACCATACAGAATCAATGGAATTAACAGTAGTTCATATACACAACATAATACATGATAAAATTCAAGCATCACAGACATGCATAACATATAAATTAAGCATATATTGATACTTATCTTTTCATATAGAGTAACACCACCAACTATGTTCAAACCTTCCACAAACCTCCCACCCATAGACCACACTTCTCATCACCTTCAGTAGTGGGTCACCCCCAAGCTAGGACTAAGCTCCACCCCAGGCAAGGGATTCCTATACTAGGATGAGGTTAGAGGAAACTACACAGTGAAACTGGAAGGATTCTCTCCAGGAGCCTTCTTATTCCCACTACTCATAGACTCTCATTCCCCACATCCATGTTCCACCCGAGAGTATACACCTTCACTGTCACACAGTCCATCAGCTGCTTCACCTCCCTCTCAAGGTCTAGGCAACAGGCTCGATAAAAAATTATCAGAGCTCCATAGCTGGTGCTGGACTCTCTCTAGGAGAAAACCACTTCCCAACAAACTCTCTCACCTGGGAGAGTTTCTCATAGGCCTAAAAACATGACTCTTCAACCACGGTCTTGACAACCTACTTCTTCAACCAATTACTACTCAATTCCCGCAAGGTAAGGATAATAAAACATCAACAACATTCGGTTAACTCACGGGCAACAGTAGCTACTGGGAAATTTGGGCATGTACATCCAAAAACGGAAACAGTCCCACTAAGACACAACATGACTCAAGTAATACACAAGACAACAACCCAAACGGTTAAGGCATGAACTCGGATTTGCAGTGTGGATAAACCTGGGTTCACGAGACACACAGGTCGTCTTTTCCCTTCCCACTGGTTTCTCAGATGTGTGAGGTTATGCCGAGGTTAGACACAGAGGCTAGCAAGTTCAGGAAGAGGATCAAAGAATGAGAGAGAAACCCCCAACACGGTTGAATCGTCAGTTTTAACTGCATGCGCCCAGGTCGACACTTGTCTTCCTGGAGACGCATTAGTTCCACTTAGCACAGGTTCCCTTTACAGGAACTTAGGACAACACTCAACATGTTCAACTTAGCCTTCGGGAATTAATAATAAATTATTATTCCCTTTTGAGGTAAGCCCCCTAGCTTAGCCCCTAGGCCCACACACTTAGCCTCCTCCCTTACCCAACCTTGTGGAAGCTTAGACCCTCATCACTCTTTCTTTGTGGTCGGTCTGCACGCATCGATGTTTATATTTTATTAATGATCTGCATAATTACATATACAAAACCAGGCTCCTGTCCTTTAACACCTAGGCTCTCCAGCCTAATCATTGAATAAGCCTCCTATCTTATTATAAATCGGCTCACTAGCCTACAAAACATGTTTACAATACATAATATAACTAGGCTCATCCTTGGGGATATTACAGGTTGAGTTCTTTTTAGTTGGAGAGCTCAATCCTAGAACTAATTCTCATTGAGGCTAGAGAGGGTTGTAGTGGTAGAAATAGGATTTGAAGCCACAACCTAGTAGAGATCATGACTTGTAATTATCAATTACCCTGTGAAAAAGAAGAGATTTTTTCTAGTGATTAATTATGCTAATAGGATTTTATATTGAGAAATCATTTCTCAACTTTCATCTAACAAACAAATTAGATATTGGCATCAGCATGATCATTTTGACCATCCATCTTGTTCGATCCCTCTCCTCTTTCCTCCAATTTTTTCATTTACCTACAACGATGGTCTTGGATGTCCATGTGCTCTTATCCTATGGTGCATGAAATATCTCACAAAATAATATGAAGAGTACTCTTATGGATGATATCGTGTTAGGAATGACCTCATTGTATTTTAATCATGCTGATGATCCTAGTTTGGAGAGGATTTATTTAAGAAAAAACTATGCACACCTCAAATATTGCATGTTTTGGATCCATCTTGAGCAAATGGGCATTGTTGACAAATTAATAAGGTTCCAAAATCATCATGTTAGTAACATTACCTTGAGCTATTTCAATCTGGGTTTGTGTTATGTACCAATACTTTGATAATGATAAAAAAAATCAATGAATAATAGTCCACTTCGAGCGGGAAAACTCCTTTTACAATATATTCAATGTACAAGATGATATGAGATGATACGAAGACTAGGTTTCCTTGGTTTATATATAGGATACAAAGGGTACAATTATAATTAAAGGGTACAATGAATGGTTCTATCCTACATACAAATATAACTCTACAAATGTAATAATTCAATATCTAGTGCTTAATAAGGGGTTTTATACTTAACATGGGGCTTTGTCTAGGGATTAACATGCCTCTTCCCTTCAAACAAGTGTTTTCCTCAAAACTTTACTAACTATGGGTGTGTCTGCATGAATAAATCATCTTTCCATGTCGCCTCTTCCACTGGTAGGTTTTGCAGCACCTAATCCTTGTTTCAATGATTGTTTATGGTTCTAGTACGATTTTTCTTTTTGTGTTAATGTCTGTAAAATATTTTATACTGGGATCTTGACACTGATTACCTTATTTAAGAAAGAAACATCGAATACTGGATGTACATGTGAACATGGAGGCAACTCCAATTTATAAACCATATTTATAATCATTTGTAACACCTTATAGGGGCCATAATATTTGGGTGCTAATTTATTGTATTTCTTTTTTTGCTTGAGGGACATCTGTTTATATGGTTGTATCCTCAAAATAACTCAATCCCCCACTTCAAATTCCCAAGTTTCATTACGATGTTTATCTGGTGCCATAACCAAGTTGTCTTTCAATAGTTTGAGAACCTCATGTTGGTTCCCTATGTGATCCTCTACTTTCTAAACCTTTGTATTCCCTTTCAATGGAGATGTGATGGATGGAGGATGATATCCATAAATTTATAGAAATGGAGACCTTTTTGATGAAGTATGGAAGGATATGTTGTACCACCATTCAACTAAGGGAAACAACTTGACTCATTGTGTCTGTTTATTATATGCAAAGAAATTAATATATCCTTCTAGAAATTTATTCACAATATCAGTTTTCCCATCAAATTGAGGATGATAAGGATTGAGTTGTGAGAAAATTGAGTACCCAAAAAATAAAATAATGCAATGCAAACATTTCTACTGAAAATTGGATCTTTGTCACTTATAATAATCTTGGGGACTCCATGTAGATTTTGAACATTTTCCATGAATGTTTCAACTATTGTACTTTCTTTAAAAAGATGATAAAGAGAGAAAAAATGGGCATACTTTGTCAATCAATCCACTACTACCATGATGAGAGTCTTTCCTTCAAATTTAGGTAAATATATAATAAAATCCATTGATACTTCTGAACCAATGTTGACTTGGTATAGCTAATGGTTGTAAAATACCTAACGTCTTAATTGTGTCTTCCTTATTATATTGGTAGACCACACATTCAGACACACAATTTCAAACATCAATTTTAAGACCTTCCCAGAAAAAAAATCCTTCTTGATCCCATAGTAAGTTTTCAAGAACCCTGAATGTCCTCCTATAGGAGAAGTGTGCAATTCCAAATAGACCTTCTTTTTGAGTTGGGAATTCTTACATAAATATAGGTGATCATGATACCATAGAAAATAATTCTTACATGCAAATTTATCTATTGAAATAGGGTCCTCTTGTAGTTGTGAATGATATTGCATACTTATTTATCTTGCTTCCATTCTATGCTTGCTTCTTCCATCTAATCATATTGTGGATTAGAAATGGCACACAGTCAGGGATAATTTTAAGGATGGAAATTTATATTAAAATGTAGAAACATGGGCTAGTCTTACTAGTCCTTAATATGCAAAATGTAAAATGTTCGGTGATAGTTTTGTAAAAATATTCAAATTTATAAGGATTTTGTATAGTTTCTATAATTTTTTGGCAATTTTTAAGGTAAAATAATTTTATTCTATGGAATTTGGGTGAATCATTTTTAGAAAAAAATGGAAATTGGTGAATCTTTTCTGGGGAAAAACCATGGAAATTATCCCATTGGCGAAATTTAACCCCTAAAATCATTTATGCACATAGTAAATCCTTGTTTCTTCATCTTTCCTTGAAAGTGCATCTACCGCAATATTATGTTTTCCTTTCTTATAGATAATTTCAAAGTCATATCCTAGCATCTTTGAAACCCATTTTTGTTTCTCTTTTGAAGACAATAGTTTCTCCAAGAATTCCTTCAAACTATCTGGATATTTTTTTACGTTGAAGTGTCTTCATATAAGGTAAGGGCGTCATTTCTTAACTACATGTAGCATGGTGGAAATTTCTTTTTCATAAATGTTTTTGAGTAAGTTTTTTCCTTTAAATTGGATGCTTTCAAAGGAAATGGGCCTTCCTTGCATGGAAACTTCACTAATTCTATGGCTTGAGGCATCACACTCTACAATAAAAAAAAAATGAATTCAGGTATGGCTAGGCCAGGAGTTGTACATATATCCTACTTAATTTTTCAAAAGATTTGGTTTCTTCTCGAGTCTAATAAAATGATTCCTTCCGTAATAAAGTTGTTAGAGGTGTCGCTATTTGACCATAGTTATTTACAAACTTGTGGTAATGACATGTCAATACTAAGAATCCTCTAAATTTCTTCGAGGTTTTGGTAATTGGTCATTCCCTCATATCTTTAATTTTGTTAGGGTCCACTTTTACACCTTTATGAGATACAATATGACTCAAATATTCCACTTTCTATACCCTAAAGGAACACTTGGAAGGATTCTCATAAAGTTTTTTCTCTTCCAAAAGTTTTAATACTCTATCAAGATGTTTTACATGCTCTTCCAATTTTTTTTTGTAGATTAGTGTTTCATAAAAAAACACTAAAACACATTTTCTAAGGAATGGTTTGAAAATATAATTCATCAAGATTTGAATGTTGAAAGTGCATTAGTAAGTCCAAATGACATAACAAAAAACTCATAACGACCTTCATGTGTTATAAAGGTTGTTTTGGGAATGTCTTCTTCCTTCATTTTGATTTGATGATATCCTGAACGGATATCCAACTTAGTAAAGAAAATAACCCCATGCAATTCATATAATAATTCATCAATGAAAAAAATATGAAACTTGTCTTTGACAATCATTTTGTTGAGCTATCTATAATGTGGACACATACACCATGAACCATCCTTCTTCATAACCATCACTACTAGTGAAGAGAAATAACTTTGTCTAAGTTGAATGATGCCCGCCTCTAACATTTCTTGGATCATACGCTCAATGTCACTATTCTATGCATATGGATACATGTAATGCCTAATGTTAGGTGGTACAATTCCTGGTTGCAAATGAATAGCATCATCACGACCTCGAGCAGGTGGAAGACCCTTAGGAATCTCTTCAAATACCTTGGGATGAATGTTGATAACTATTTGGAGACCCACTGGAGCAAAGGATATAAATGTTTGAACATCTAGTGAGAAAAATTGTGCAATTACACCATGGTGTAAATTTTTGAGTAATTTTGTCTTGTTGTTAGAGATTATCACCTTAGAGAGTTCCCCTTGGATACCTATAAGATAAATTTCCTTGACTTCTAAGGAAAATCTTACGAAAATATCTTGAAAATTAAGGGTCATTGTTCCCAATGGTTGTAACCATTGGATCCCTAATATAACATCAACACCAACCATTTGGGTGGAAATCATGGGACTATATAATAAATACTCCCCCATATTGAACTTAATACTATGGAACTTCCCTTAACAAGTTATGGTACTTCCATATGCAATCATTGCTTGAAACTCTGGTGCTTGAAATACAAAGTAATTGAGATCATTTGCTATTTTGTAATTGATGAAGTTATAGGTACTGTCATAATCAATCAAAATAGTTATCCTTTCCTTTTTGATGTATCCTTGTATCTTGAGGGTTTGTGGAGTACCGATGCTATCTAATGCATGAAAATAAATTGTTGGAGTAGTCTCTTCTAGATATAGATCTTGTGATGGTTCAAATTCTTGATATTCTTCCTCTTCACAATTTATGTAGAATAATTTATTCTCACCACATTTATGCTCCTTGTTGTATTTTATATCACAATTGAAACATAGTCCCTTTGTTCTTCTTTCATCCATTTGTTGAGGTGTCAACCTTTTCGGTTCAGTCAGGTTAGGAAAGTGAACATGGTGCTATCTATAGTTGTTAGTGGGCACCCTTCTAGTAGCCATTTTTTTTCCCACTTTCCATGTCATACTGAAATATTGCTCTAGATATTTAGGCTTGAACAGATGCACCTCATGTTGAATGTTCTCCTTTAAATTGTCCATAAAGATATTTAACAAATTATCATCAAGAATGCTCTTTACCCCGAGACTGAGCTTTTGGAATTGTTGAATGTGCTCTGTAATTGGGCCTTTCTGCCGAAGAATTATCAATTAGCTAAATAATGTATTGATCTTAATATCCCCATAATGTGATATCAATTCATCCGTAAAAATGGACCAAGAGATAATAGAATTATTTTTTCTTTCACAAATCCATTGATACGAAACAAATTGATCATTTTCTAAATACAAGGATGCAATAGTTACATTTTGTAAGTTTCGCACTTGGTGTAGAGAAAATTATTGTTCCATCTGGAATATCCATGTTATAGGGTATTCACCATCAAACTTCCTCATATCGATCTTTGGAATGAAGTAGCAGTTGCATTGAAACATCGATGATGTGAATCTTGAAGTGATGAATAATCATGATTTTGGGGTTCAATATTTATGTCCTCCACATTTACATGATTTCCTTGTGTCTTGGTATATCCTTGAGAAAATATCTCATCTATGGTACGTAACAGGATGGTTGACATGGAAGTTTACAATTCTTCCATATTCTTATCCATCAAGATTTCCATTTTATTTTTAAGTGTTTCTTGGGAATGTGAGAAATACACATGTTTCATCATACTACCACTCAATTCATCAACTTGGTTCTTAAATTGGGATAGCATGTTTTGAAAGTCTTCATTTTCTTCAGATGTAATGTGTGAGATCTCTGGAGGTTTACTAGGAATATAAATTCTTGAAGGACCTCTTGCCATTGGATAAAATAATAATTCTCCTCTTTTTCCTCTTTTTCCTCTTTATCACAAATTATGGATCAATAAAAACAGATCTTCCAATAAGAATTTATGCCAATTGTAAGTTGTGTACCTTTAAAACCATAATTTGGAGACTTAATGGGTGGTTGAACTTTGTCTTAATATATCTATGACAATTGAACCCTTATGAGTAAGATATTTTGGCTTGAAGAACTATGATATGATTTCTTAAACTCCTAAAAATTTCACATTTTCCACCTTTACTGATAAAACGTTATATCAAGAGTGCAAAAATGACTTGTTTAAGACTCATTTCAGAATTAGTAAAAAATCCAAACTTCCACAAGATATATCTCATAAACTATAATGAACCAGAATCTAAAAAAAATTCCACAAGTGATTCACTATGTCTCCTCAGTATTCTAAAAATTTAAGAGTCTGAAACTTCACCAAAAATGTTTTATAGTGAAAATAAAACAATGAATCATTTGAGACTAATTTCAGGACTAGTTGCAAACTAGAAATTCGATGTATATTATCTCAAAAAATGTAACAAAATAGAACTTGAAATTTTGACCACTTGTTACATGTTAACTTGCCTTGGTATCCTCAAAATTTGGCATTCTGAAATGTCCTAAGTCACTAAGAAGTAAGCAGTAAGTCAATAATATATATCCAAACAGACATCATGCACCAAGCACTAAGTCAATAATTAATTAGCTACAAAGTGTTAATGTTTCCTATACAAATACCATCCAATTAATGCCAAAAAGAATAAGCTTCTATGAATTGAGTCAAATAATAACAATGTACAATCATACCACGTTTTTTTGGAAGTAATCTCCACACATTCCTATGTTGATTCATTAATTAGATACCATATCAACGATTGCCAAGCTTGTACATAAATTTTCTTTTTAATAATAAGAGTGCCCCTTATCCCATATCTCACCTATACAATTGACCAATCCACCTGGCTCTTAGTAGCTTTAGTAATATTCTTAACATAATATTTTGTTTGGCATGACAAAGGAACTTGATAGGGTCCATTTTCTCCTTGTGTTTTGAACTTTGATAAACTAAAAATTCTTCAAATTTGTGAATATGTGGTTTATGGATTGAAATTTAATTAAGTTTATCTATATTTTTTTTAATGTTAAAATTATGCTAAAAATTATAAAAATTTAAATTTAAAATAAAAATATATTTTTAAGATAATATTTTATTTATACTAAATAAATAAAAACAAGCAGATTATTCAAAATTTAGTGAACTCTTTTTGAATATGATAAAAATTTAATGTATAAATACAAGTTACCATCATCCAAAGGTGGGTGAAAGTTGTTAAGGGTTTTCTCAATACTAAATGGATCTAGATGATCAAATAATCAATAAACTTTTTTTTTCAATGATCTCATTCCCCAAAATAAATTTATTTTAAAATTAAACTATTTCTTTAAATCTTAATTTTATAAATTTAAATAAGTTATAAAAATTTATAATATTTATAAAAATTTTATAATATTCATAAATTAAATTTTATAGGAGAGATTGCTATGAGGGTTGGGAAGTGGGATAAATATAAAAGAAATGTATTGAGGGTGGGGAAATGTATAATACATTTCTCTTATATTCCCCATCTTCATATATATGAGATATATGAAAATGGTTGGTGGAAAAAATATAAGAGAAATGTATAACACATTTCTCTTATATTCCCCCACCCTCATATATATGAGATATATGAGGGTGGGGGGTGCTCCACCCTCTTATATCTCATATATATGAGGGTGGGGAATATAAGAGAAATGTATTATACATTTTTCTTATATTTGCGACACCCCACCCTCATATAATAATATATTTCTCTTATATTTNATCTAGATGATCAAATAATCAATAAACTTTTTTTTTCAATGATCTCATTCCCCAAAATAAATTTATTTTAAAATTAAACTATTTCTTTAAATCTTAATTTTATAAATTTAAATAAGTTATAAAAATTTATAATATTTATAAAATTTTTATAATATTCATAAATTAAATTTTATAGGAGAGATTGCTATGAGAGTTGGGAAGTGGGATAAATATAAAAGAAATGTATTGAGGGTGGGGAAATGTATAATACATTTCTCTTATATTCCCCATCTTCATATATATGAGATATATGAAAATGGTTGGTGGCAAAAATATAAGAGAAATGTATAACACATTTCTCTTATATTCCCCCACCCTCATATACATGAGATATATGAGGGTGGGGGGTGCTCCACCCTCTTATATCTCATATATATGAGGGTGGGGAATATAAGAGAAATGTATTATACATTTTTCTTATATTTGCGACACCCCACCCTCATATAATAATATATTTCTCTTATATTTGCCCCACCCCCATCCTTACCCTCATATATATGAATTAAAATTTATAGAAGAAATTGCAAATTTCAATAATAAAAAATTTGATCACTAAATTTTTATTAAAAACAGTTAAAATGAAACATTTTTTAATGCACCTTATACATTTTTAAAATGTATCAGGAAGATTGCACATTTCAGTGATGGAAATTTTGACTACTAAATTTTTATAAAAAAACAGCTGAAATGAAAACCTTTTTGAGTGCACCTTATCCTATGGTTGTGAATAATTTATCTTTTCTATTTTTCTTCCTTAAATTTTGTCTTGATTTGAAATTTACAATTTGTCATGGTTGTTAATAATTTACAATTAATTTTGTCTTGGTTGTTGATAATTTGTCTAGATTTGCCACACACAGCTAACCGACGAATTTCATTCGCCTATATTTAGGCGGTTCCTCGTAATTTGTTTCCAGTCGGGCATATAATTTCTTCTCTTTTCTCTCGATTGCACTATGTTGGAAAACGCTTTCACTGGAGAAGGCAACGAAATGGTAAGCATCACAAAGAGCAAGCATTCCTATTATAAGTCTGAGAGAAATCGATGATAAGAAAGCTTATAACACAGCCGATTTGCTTTTGTCTGTAATTGTTTTGCAGATGATCGGTACCGCTTGCAAGCCAGAACCGTCGGCCCTATCTTCGTGTGCTGCTTGCAAAACCCAGAGAAAGAAATGCACAGAGAAATGCCTTCTCGCACCATATTTCCGGCCGGACGATGCCAAGAAGTTCATGTTGGTTCACAGTCTTCGGAAACGGCCATGTCAACAAATTACTGCAGGTTCAGTTGATTTAATGTGTAATTTTTTTTTTTATTTAGGTTTTTATTTTAATCAGATGTTAAATTGATTATGTCTAAAGGTATACCTATTGATAATGGGCAGATTTAATAAGGGTTTAATGCTTAATAAGTTTTTTTTATGGACAGGATTAAATATGGCTGGAATATTCTTAATAATAAATGGCTGTGATTTCAATCATTAACTTCCTAGCTATTATAAAGACATATTTACTTTTTTACATTTTCCTAATCATATTTAAAAATTACTTTGATAGCTAACTGATTGCACGTGATTAACAGAAATTAAAATATTAACACCAGATAAATGAAGCGTTCACCAACAACTACTTAACTGCTGTGCTAGTTTATACACTCTTACTATTTAATGCTTCACGCGATGAATAGTTGAAACGCTAAAATATAAGACCTAATATCTCTAATGGATAGGATGGTTCTCACGTTTGAGATATGAATTGAGTATTGCTGGCACGAAATTTCGCAATATTTACGATAATCAGTTGAACTAACTAATTACCAAATTAATCTCAAGATTAGAAGCGATAGTACTGGTCGTCCATCTTAAAGATTAATTAAAACTAGATGTGATTATTTTAGGGTTTGATAATCCGTTCCGGTGTTACAGGATCTCCCGGCCGAGCAGATAGGTGAAGCAGTAAGCAACATGGTGTACGAAGCAAGCGAAAGACATCGAGATCCCGTCCATGGCTCTTTAAGAGTAATCAATGCTCTGCACAAAAAAGTAGCAGAGCTGGAATCGCAATTAGATTCCACAGAGGCAGCGCTGGCTAACATTGATCTGCAATATGCTAATCTCTTAACCCTCATTACAGGATGTCATGAAGCTTCCGATCACCGCAAGAGAGACAAGACGCTGATATGAGCCCAAGCCCAACTGTTGTAGACGATGTAGATCCACTGCAGCCTTTTGATCAACTCTGGACATAACCAACAACGATTCGACACTGGTTTGATTTAAGTTTCTGTAGCACATGTAATAGCAAGAATTTTTTTACCTGTTTTAGATTTATGCAAATGTTACGTCTTTAAATCAAGGTTTAAATAAACTTGGATGGGCAGTAAAGAAATCCTGCAGGACGTTGTAGATTGTGGGTGAAAAATCCTGCAGGAAGTTTTGTTGTGTTCATTCATTAATAGACGTACAACGAGCACCCTGCTGGGCGTATGAACAACGAGCACCCTGCTGTAGATTGGTATTAATCGTGAACTTTATAAATATATGGCATGGAATGTTARGTAGAAAAATAAATACATGGAATATTACATGGATTAACGCGTTTACTTTATCACAAAATCCATGTTAACGTCATTATTTTTGAAGATTTAGGAAATCGGTGATGTGAGAATGCAGATAATTTAGAAATACGTAAGTGGTATCCCCGGTGAAAATAAAAATAAAAAAAGAGGAGGATGAATTTAGCTATAGAATTTCATTGTCTCGTGATAAAAAAATATTAAAAAAAATTGGAAAAAACAGTTCATTTTAGTGTTAAATAAATAGATAGAATTTCATTGTATTATGACTAGCACAGCCACATAATTGTGGCTGATCAACCCCAAAGACTAATAAGATGAAAAGAATCCTTAAAAGAATATATTAAATTTTATTATTGATTAACAAATAAACGGTTGAGCTTCATTTATTTGGTGTTAATATTTTAATTTCTGTTAATCACTTACGTGGCAATCTGTTAGCTATCAAAGTAATTTTTAAATATGATTACGTAAATGTAAAAAAGTAAACACATAAACGGATGTCTTTATAATAGCTAGGAAGTTAATGATTGAAATCACAACCATTTATTTTGTGTGACTACTAAGAATATTCCAGCCATATTTAATCCTATCCATAGAAAACTTATTAAGCACTAAACCCCTATTAAATCTGCCCATTGTCAATAGATGTATGTCTTTCGGCGTAATGATTGTAATGATGATGATTATTGCCCACTTAAATTAAGTTTGATTTATCAGACATGAAGATATTAAGAAGGTAAGAAATTATTTGAATTTCATTATAATTTTATTTTTATATTCAAAAAAGGATGAAGATGATTAACTTCCACTTAAATCAAATTTGGTTTATGAGACTAAGGGAATATTTGGATTCCTTTAAAATTTAAGCATTAATATAAATGTTCCAAGATCACCATAATTTTCCTTAATTATTTGATTATATTTATTTAATTTATTTTGGTATAATGTATTTTTTTAATTTTTTTTCAAAATGGAAAAAAGCTTATAATATTCAAAATTTTTAATTTAGTTTGATGTGGAGCTACATCATCATGTGCAAACAAAGCCTAGAAATCTGAAATAACTCATTGATGGTCTACAAGGGTGCACACCTCCACTCTTGCCAAGTGCTTCTAAGCTAGTTTCACTGCCCTTCCCAATCAAAATGACCATAAAAGGAAAAGAAGAGAAACAACTAAAAAATCAACTATTGATGTGGAAGAGAAGCAACCTTATACCAATTTCCTCGAACAATGACGAAGAGAACATAAGAACCTGCGAGTCAAATCAATCTATCAATGCATGCTCAAGTATATGTGTCCCTTGTGTCATCATGCGTCTGCCATATCAACTCTTCATTGGGTCCTTAACTTATTTATTTATGTTTGTGTCATCATGTGTCTCCTATATCAACTCTTCATTGTGTCTCTAACTTATTTTTTTTACTTTTGAGGAAGATAAGCTCTTAAATGATTCTAGACAATTATAAGTCATACTCACCCTTATCACATAAAAACATATATCACAAACATAGACAACATTAACAAATTTAGTTCTTTGGCCACTTATAAGTGGCTTAAAGTTTTAATTTGTTTATACTTTTCAAAATGTTATTGATACAAGTCATTTAAAGATTCAAAACACTTTTAAAATCAAACTTGTTAGGCATTAATAGAAATATAATTTTCATTTTATGGGATTAGATAAATTGGTGGGATGGTTTTGGTTGAGTGGTTGGTAGTTGGAGAGCCCAATTTAACTCTAGTGGGTTGCATTTTTCCACTTCTTAACACTAATTCTCATTGAAGTTAGATAGGGTTGTAGTGGTAGCAATAGAAGCTGAACCTACAACTTGATAGAGATCAAGACTTGTAACTACAATTCCTTATGGGAAAAAAAAAACAAAAAAATCTCTAACTTAAGAAAAAAACTAGTAACTAATTATGTTGATTTATATAGATAAACTTTTATATTGAGAAATCATTTTCAACTTTCATCTAAAAACCAATTTGAAAATGACACATCACCATGATTATATTAACCATCGATGTTCCTCTCACTCCTATTTTGTCATTTACTTGCAATCATGGTCTTGAACGTCAATGTACTCATATCCTATGGTGCATGAAATCTCTCACATTATGATGCATGAAATCTCTCACATAATAATCTGCATAGTATTCTTAGGGATGACATCACGGTGATGCTCCTAAGTTGAAGATGAATTATTACACAAAAAAATCTGCACACCTCAAATGTTGCATGTTTTGGATCCATCTCGAGCAAATGGGCGTTGTAGATAGATACACTATATTCCAAAATTGTCATGTTGGTAACCTTACCGAGCTCTTTCAATCTTGGTTTGTCAAGTTACTTAAGTTATTTTTGGGTTTGCATATCCTTATATGTCTACAATCTATTTTGTGCTTTAGTTTTTAGTTCTCATGTTTTTACATGATCTTCTTCTGCACATGGGAAAGTTTGAGTTTATAAGGGAAAGTTTGAGTTTATCAATGAATTGAGTCTAGGGTTTAGGGTTATGCTATCAGTTATGATTAGGGTTATGCTAGGGTTTAGGGTTATGCTATCAATTATGATTAGGGTTATGTTATTAGTTATGATTTAGAAAGATATCATGTATCTCTCATATTTTTTTTTTGTGATGTTTCATATTTTCATCTTGGAGAACGTGCATTTTTTATTGCTCTCATTACATCTTGGAATGAGTTCATTCCGTTCTTCAATATTGATATTGAACGCAACTTTAGTAAACTATTATGTTTCTTTTTTCACCTCGGTTTCATAATTTGCAAAGCTATCCAACTTTGATAAGAAATTATGTTTCGTTTTTCGCCTCGGTTTCATAATTTGCAAAGCGATCCCAAGAGCTTGAGGACTCTAAAGGGAGCCTACCGTGGGTGCATACACTACTAGTCCACGAATCATATGGGTGTAGAAATGATATTTTTCTTCCATCTTATTCTCCCTCTCTCATCGGTTTAATCGGTCCAGTTGTCTTTTTCCTAGACGCTTTGACTATTTTTCATTTTGGTGCATGTTCCAAGGGTTTGAATGTGCAAGTCTAACTTTGTTCTTCCCAATATATTATATTGGGAAAATTTGCCTCAAAAGGGATTCATAACATATAGAACATCCCAAAGTTGATCACTTTTGCCATATCTCTTGATCTAATATCAATTTCCCTTTTACAAATTTACGCTCATGCATTTTTAGTTAGGAAGAACCCTAATATATTTAAACATTTGTGTGAGAATATAGTTCTTATTCTTTTGTATTCAATGTTTTAGACATGTGAAGCGAGGTGCTTTCAATTGAAATAGCATTGGAATACACTCTCACACATTGGGCAAGGAATCTACAATATATATTTTTTTATGACAAATTTCAAAGGAAATATTTTTTATTCTTGTACTTACATGGATTTGTTTGTTTTCTCTTACCACTTTAAAAGTTTAATTTGTTATGAAGATCAAAAATATTTTCCACTAACTTGGAAATATCAAAAGAAAAAAGGGTTTTGAATTGAGGTTGTATTTGTTTTATTGTTTTTTAAGTAAATATTGAGGGTTTTATTCTTTTTATTATAGTTTTTCATTTGACAACTTAAAAAAATACTTACAAGGAGACAAGGCTTTTGAAATATCAATATCAATTGTTACTATCTATTATGTGTTTTTAACAAATTTGACATTTTTTTTTTGCAACTTTTAAATAAAATTGGATATAAATATTAGCTATCTTATTTTTTAAATATGATTTTTTTTACAAATTTCACCGTTAAAATCACTATAAAGATAGTTTTTATGAAAATATATCTTCAAATCCATTTTCTTCCTTACTATATTAAGATATATATATTTCATATTAATAAATGGGTTTAAAAAAAAATTATGTGATAAGATATAACAATTACCCAATGCAATGTAGATTTAGAGTTTCTCTATTGCTCTAGATCTATGCAATATAATTAATCATTTTAGTCTGTTAATATATAGGGATTTGTCTTTTCCTTACGGGAAAGAAATAAGCTAGCTTGAGATAAAATATTGTTGTTATCATTATAAGATAATCATTTTAGTTTGTTAATATATAGGGATTTGTTTTTATAAGCTAGTTTGAGATAAAATATTGTTTCTTTTTGTAAATAAAAAGGGAGTTTCCTATTACTGAGATTTTAGAGTACAAAAATGCCACATGTCAACAATCTGCCCCCTGTTCCACCAAATTAGCGGAAACCAGAATAGGTGGAATACTGTGATGTCATTAGTCAAAATGGTTATCCACCATCTTCCCTACCAAATGGAAACCAGAGAAGGTGGTGGATTCGAGTTCTTACTGAACTGTTTTATGCATCTAAGAAAAACTACCAACTGGAAAAGATGGAAGAACTCTAAAACTGCATCATCTGATCCAGGTGGATATCGGTGGCCACCCACCTTCTCCAACTGGCCCAAAACATGTTTCTGGCAATTTTGGTAATTTACTATTTTTAGCAGTTTTAACTTCCGGGGCCATTTTGAGGCCCTAAACGATGTTTTTTGGGAAA